>CAIGRT010191075.1:0-15082 GCA_903798405.1 Fraxinus platypoda | reverse complement strand
TTATTTTGATTTCGGAAAGTAACTAATATTCTTTTGATTTCATGCTAAGGTTTGAATTGAAGAACAACATGTGTTCATTCATATTAGGAAGTGAAGAATCCAGATTATTATATTCGAAGTTGGTAAATCACTATTTTATCTTCTCAAATTAGATTTCGGTAAGTCGAATGATTTTTCAATTTGACGCATATTAACGGCATGTTCTTGATGAATAAAATATGCACATTATCGATGTAAAATCTCCTACAGTTTCAACATATGTTTCTCCTAAATTTATACTCTTAACCAATTGAAGAAGAGAAGATATAAGAAGCGATTATGAAAACGCGCTTAAGTTTCAACTCGGGTGTCAAATTTATGTGAATGAGTACAATTTGAAAAAGTTTTTCGAACAATTCTAGGTGTACAATCATTAGTGGTTGACAACACTTACAACACACTCACATTAGTGTGGGCCCCACCTGTTGTAAGTGTTGTCAACCACTAATTTGATTGTACAAATAGCTTTTTTGAAGTTTTTCAGTTCTTTAAATTTTTGCTGGTGTGATGATTGGCCTTTGGCCAATATTGTCATACTTTCGGGATCAAATTCTATCGTTGAGAAGTCCTTTTAGCCTTTTTTTTTGTTTGGAATTAGTTTTAAGGTATTTTTATCATTTTTACAGTTTCCTAGTTTATTTGAATTTGTGTATCGAATTGATATTTCGCTTTTGACGCTTTAAATATGTGTTGAGGGTTTGAAAACGCCACAATTGTTTTTGAATAATAATATTTCAGTTTTTCGTTACCTACTGGATTCCAAGATTTCTCACATAAATTAGAAACAAAATTCGAGCAACACCCGTTTGTGTATTATCCTTTTATTATTATTCATGTATCCATCCTACATCTCTCTCCCACTAGTCTATACTCTGTAGATTTGTTCTTGCATCGGTCATATTCTTGCTTGAATAAATATAGGGGGTTCCCTCTGTCGGAGGCTAAATACAATCACTTCAGAATCTGTTTTGCTATTGGGCCCAAAACATGTTGCAAGTGATAACTCTTTTTAAGAACAGGTAAAACCCAGCCCACATTAATTTCGTGGACGTTTGATCCAACAAAAAATAAAGTAATATGTCCATTGTGATAGGAGACTTTGCTATAGAATGGGATAGACTAATTTTTCAAACAAATAACATTTTTATTTATTTATTTTCACTTGTCAAAGCTTGAATATGGTTTCAAATTAAACAAATTTTTTGAAATTATTACTTTTGCGCTTGTTTGTCAAATTTTAATTATGTTTCACAGTTTTGTAACGACACATTCTTTCACAGCTAAACATTCCATAGGTTTTGTAACTTTTTTCACAGTTTTTAACGACACATTCTTTAAAAAAATATATTTCTTCTCTGAAAATTTTGTGCCGAACAAACATTTGAAGGCTACTAACATGTCGACAATGAGTGGTTTAGGATAAAAATTTAACAAGTAAAAAATTTCAAGTGATGTAAAATTGTAATTCCATGAAGGAGCTACAAATGAGGATTGCCTCATTTTCAGGGCATTTCCATGTATAAAATCAGAATTTTAGTAAATTTTGAAAAAATTAATGAAATATGTTTGAAAAATTGTTCATTCAACAAAATTTATTATTAAAATTAATTGTTAACTTTGACTTAAATTTTTTTATTAATTTTTAATCTATACATCAAACTAGGGCTATACCAATATACTAATACAATGAAAATTTTGTGAACTCAGGGAGTGTTTGATGGATATTATTGAGGAAAAAATGTATTTTAAATAGTAATATGATGAAAAATATGTGATTAAAAAGTAAGAAAAATATATTATTTCATTGAGAAACGTGTGCTTGAAAATAAGTTTTTTAAAAAATATATTTTGAAAAAATGTGTGCCAGTACTCAAATCGTCAAAAAGCTTATAAGCAAAAAATAATAATAATTAGGCTCGGTTTGAGTCACATTATTTTTTTCATTTTCATTCTTCTACTCATTTTTAACTACACATTCTTCAATAAAATAATATTTTTCATCACATCAATAACTTTTCATTCTTTTTAAACCACATATTCCCCATCACGTCAACAGTAAAAATGCTTTCAAAAAATGTGCACCAAACGGGGACTAAAACTTATAAGCACAAGAATATCTTCTGACAACCTGCGACTTTTAACCTGGGTATAATGAATAATGCTTAATAAATAAAAGGAAAATAATAGGCATGGCACGTGACTAAAGGCGGTACAAAATTTGTCACACGTACTACATACATTATTAAACTCAACTTGTTCAAATAAATTATAAGATGTGGATAATAAGTTGGCAAGAAATTATAAAATAATGGAAGCTCAGTTTGATTTATAATTTACACAAATACACGACATGGGAAAATTAAAATTAAAATTAATTATACTGGTTTTGAAAATAATTAATAGACTTTCTTGGTAAAGAGGCTTCGGATATTAAATAAATGTCTGCCACTTACTCCTTCACCGGAAACACTTCCGCCGGATTCACCACCACCAGACGCGGCGGCGGCAGCAAAAGCACCAATTGAACTATTTTCATCACTTCTACATCCCAAATTATGCCGGTAACCTATACACATAGGAACATTCAGATTCAATACCCTTCCTTTGGCCTTACCGACATCGCTGGCTGTGGAGATTTTCCGATGACTTTCATTCCGGTCTTTTATGACCCCCTTTTCAGCAAAACTCTTCACTACCGCCTCAGAGCTCCGTCCAACAGGAGCTCCGCCGCCGCAACGGCGTACCTGCCAGACAGGGCTGCTCCTTCCTAAGTGGACCCCACCTCGGCTAGGACTGCTCGGCCACTTCCTAGACTTGGACTCACCAGCAGAGTTACTCCTCGAGCATGGTGCACTACTTACCTTTCGTGTCGCCGCTGCGGATCCAGCCCCCGTCCGCGGCCTACTTCCGCCGTTCCCGGCAGATCTACTCCTTAAGAAAGGCCATATATTTATGTTCAACTCCGCCGCACTCACCCCATTACTTCCACCAACACCAACACACTTCTTCTCTCTCTTCTTCTCTTTACAGCTATCCTTCTCTTTACCAGTACTACAATCTGAATTACCATTACTTTCCGTAACTGAGTTTTTCTTATCACTTTTCTTGAATATATCCTTCCACCGCTTAGAGGAAGTAAATGCGGTAGTTAATGACAAACGAGCTAATTCAGCAGTACTCTCCTGTACTTGATCCAAGCCCGATGGTTCAGCCTCTTGCGGCGGCGGTGGCTGTGGAGGGTCAGATTGTTCGTCTGATAACTGTGTCTGGAGGAGCTGCAGCGGAAGGAGTACACCATCGGAGAAAAGCTCATCGGCGGAGTGTAGATTAGGCTGAGGGAAAGACGGGTTCCGGATCATCCAGAACTCGAATTCAGGTGAATTTGAATCACTGCTTAATCTTCTTCCACTGCTGCATGGTGAGAGCATTCGAGGGAGGCGTTCTGGTTCCTCCATTGTTGTTGAAAATGAGAGTTGAGAGAAGTTTTTTCTTAGTTTTCAGTTGTGTGGTCTTATTTTAATGGAAAAATTACTCTTTGGGAAGAAGACACTACATGCAATAAAGAAAGTGGGGAATGGGTATTAAAGAGACAGAAAGTGACATTTTAGTAGAGGGGGGCATTATGGTCTTTTCGACTCAAGAAGAGGAGGAAAAAGGATTTAAATTACTTCTCTCGATTTGTGTTCTATATTTATTTAAAAAATTGTTGTTTATTTCGAGTAGATTTTATTTTTTTTATTTAGTAAATTTTGACCAAGTGAATTGTACTAAAAAAATGACAATGAATTCAAATCCTCTTTGAATGCATTTTTATTGTTTATTTATGTATTATTTTTTTTGATCGATAAATGTAAATTTCCATTTATCAAAATTCATATACAAGTACACCAGATATATTCGAGCAAACAAGAAACAAGTAAAATAAAACTACTTCGAGCATACCCGGACAAGTCAAAAGAAAAGATGTACAACCTATTATAGTCCCAAAGCTAAAGCCTCGTAATGATTCAAAACATACGAGTACAAAGTAAAGTAACTAAAACAATTACAACATAAAAATAAATCAATATTGTTTCTCATCCTATCTCTTCTTTCTTATTTTCAGCAGCGTCATGCCTACCTCACCATGCCTAAATCTTTATTAGGTAAAATTGCACTTGTGATACTGAACCTTTGAAAATTGTGACCATGGGTCTTGAACCTGTGATTTTTAGCACCCAGAGTCTCAAAAACTACAAAGTTTGCATTTGAGGTCCTTTTTTAAAATCCTCATGATCAATTTGATCGTTAAAGGTCAAATTTTGAGTAAAATGATCATTTTACCTTTAATTGATTTGAGCAAATAAATAAATTTCACTTGTGGTCCCGAACCTTTGGAGATTGTAATAATGGAAATCCTCAACTTTTGTTTCTTGCACCATGAGTTCCGAACCTATAAAATGTTTGCGATCAATTCCTTTTTGTGACTATATTATCTTTTTAACAGTTATATGATCGATATATTGAGTAAAATGATCATCCTTCCTAAACTTAATAAATTATAAATAACAAAAACAAATTTCAATGAGAACACAAAAATCAGAATGTAATTCCTCACCTCGCTCGTCACCTATGATGAAATCCATCTAACACATCGCCGATCTCACTTGTCCCAACCAATCAACCCACCCACAAACCAACGGCGACCCCCCAGTGCCTCCCCCCCCCCCACACACACGCACATGTACCCTCCTACGGTGTTACAAATATTTTATTTTCATCAATTTCCTCAATGGGAAAATGAATCGGATATGAAATCCTACCTGTCTGGCAGCTATCACTCGGAATTGAAAGTAAAGATCGAAATGGTGATTATGATTGTGACCACAACTCGTCCTTTTCATTTTCCTAGTCTAATTATCTTTTATGTCATATGAGTATCCAATGGATATCTTTAAAAAATCTTAAGAATCATTGCAGATATAAAAGGGAAAAAAAAAATAATAATAAAAGAATGGTTGACAATTTAAACATCACATCATGCTTAGATTTGAAACTAATTTGGTGTCAACAACAAAAAAAATTAAAAATGTTAAATCTTCTTTGTATTGATAACCTTTTTGAAAAACAAATTAAGCAAATTGTCCAATTGACAAAAAGAAATGAATCCAAGCATACATTTCATAACAAAAAGGAGCAGTCCATAACCAAATGATGGCCATTTGGTTCCACATCCAGGAAGAAATAGTCACAACCCTCCATTATCAATGATCATTTGAAGGAAATTTCAAGATTGATGGCAGATAAAAACACAGTAATAGGGTTGAGTGATGTCAAGTCACATGTGGAGAGGTTGGTATAATGATAGTGGTGCTCACATTCTTGCCTCCTTTCTGTCTCAGTTATGATTCACTGCATCGCACAACCGTTGACATTAATCCATTGGAATTATTGCTTAATAAATCCTTACAACTTTATGTTTATCAAAAATGAAAATTGTTAAACTGTGGAGGTCTAATTATTGACGTTGTGCGAAATCGGTACGCAGATCGATCACCATCCCGAGGGGTGAGGGGGCAAGCTTCCACACCAAAATTTCATTAAGGATAGTTTAATAATCTGTGTTTTTTTTTAAATTTGGTTTAGAATTGCGTCTTTTGTAATTTTTAATTTTGCCCTAATTTATCTTATAAATATGGAGACATCATTAAGGTATTATATTAACGTCGTAAAAGTAAAGAAATGTTAAAGAATATTGCTTTGTGATTTTTGTCATTAATAACTCTAATATGAACAATAAAAAGTATGATTCAAAATAAATTTAGTATCATATGCATAAGAACAATTATAGTAATTAGTGTGTAACCTTTCTTATTACTTTATGTTTTTTTCTAACTTGACTTCATAAAGTTCGATATCTGAGAGTATCTGATGATTTATCAGATATTTGAAAAGTTATTGCTATTAGGATTGATTGTATAATTATAATAAAATGTTATGGATCAATTTGCTCGTCTTTAAAATTTAGGGGCCGATTTGCTATTGGGATAATAAAAATACATGACCAATCAAACAATTCCCAATAATTTGATTGTATTCTTTACAAGATTTTGCCCGTTCGGTGCATATTTTTGCTCCAAGAATGCATTTTTTTGATTGATGTGATGGTGAATATGTGATTGAAAAAAAAGGAAAAATTATTGATGTGATGAAAAATATTATTTTATTGAAGAATGTGTTGTTGAAAATGAGTAGAAGAATGACAATGAAAAAAACAATATGGCTCAAACATGGGCTTTATAAGCAATTTTACATGCCCAAGTATTTTTGTTCTCATATTTGTTCTCTTGTGGGTCATGTCTATCGCACGTCTCACATCTAAATATATTTATATAAATTGACTGACTCGATCGTCGGAATGCACGCGATTCGCCTTTCCTATTTTTGGAGAAGATTACGTGTTCTAACGGTGTGTCCAAGTGTGTTGAAAAAAGATCTCGTTGACACGATTAGAGTCGACATCTGTTGCTACGTCATCAATATTGAAATCAAGGTCAACAACTTGAGCCCTCTTTCTCTTAACTTATTCACTAACTCGAATCTGAAATTAATCCGAACATATACGACTCAGTTCAACTCCAACCACACATAATTAATCGTATAACATACAAATAAGAATGTCCAAACGGAGAGCTTCAACAGGGCCCATTCGAGGAGATAAGTGGCGGTGTTCTGTTCATCCAATGCAATAGTAATCCAAACACACAGATTACAGAATCATATTTGGCTAATGAAATTTGTTTTCTAGGCAAAATAAGTATAAGCAAACATGGCGTTATTCTATTAATGCATTTGGACCCCCACCTGAAACAATCCCGTTACTGATAGTAACCCCCACGTGACCTTATTTACCTTAAAAATAATAATATTTTCATTACAATAACTTTATAATTTTTATCTGTTTTAAAAAAATCTCTTTTCCCTTGGAAAACATAGCATATTAGATGTCCGCCTGAAATTGGCTGAAGGAGCTTTTTCTTATTAAAATCAAACTAGACGGTACGGAAGGTCGACCCAAGAACCCATCCACCCAAACGGCCTATAGGAGATGTAACTTGAAATTATAATCATGAAACGATTGTAAAGATGTTCCTGATTGGGACGGAACGACCAATGAAGTAGAAATCACGATGATTCGTCCCCACTGAATACTCGAACCAATCAGTCTCTCCAAAGAGAATGGTGGCACAAATGTTTAGGTCAGACATTATAGCTTGACATGACTAGGATGACAAGTTCCAATTTGTAGCCTATACGAGGGGATAAAGCCCAACAAAAAGGGTAGAGCTATCAAAAACTTGCAATATTACTCTTATTGTAATTCCAGCCGATCACACCCTCGTTATACCCAAATTCCAGCAAATATGACATGATTATTCTAGTAAAAATCTCTTTAAGTTGATCTAAAAGTGCTACGTCATTTTTGATCATCAACATCATAAGCCTTGCATTAGTTTCCCCCTTCTCCTTTCCTCTTTAAGAGAGGAACGAGACTTGCACTCAAAATCAAATCCAGTTTTGCTAGTAGTACATCACCATGTACATCGGGGTGTACATGCCCCTCACATGGGGTGGGACCCACTTGAATAAAAAAATATTTTACACAAGTGGGTCCCACCCCATGTGATACACCCTTATGTACATTTTTTGATGTACAACTAGAATTATTCAAATCCAAATCAATAACCATGCACTCATATTTAACTATATATTTAAACTTTTAGAAGACAAAATTATTTTGGGATAATTAAAAGCTCACATAATCAATAATTAAAAGTTTATTGTATATCAATATTATTACCAAAAATAAAACATAAAAAGCTAAGTTAATTTCCTTAATAGTCCAAGTGTCCATGATAGACTACACGAGACATGTTGGGGAGCAGTTTGAGACTAGAATGATCAATAAAAATACTTCCAACTGCATCAAGACATTGCTAATGCAGCCTTATCTATATTAACTTTTATGATAATTAAATAATACTTTTATCATTTTATATATCATATCATTACATTTTTGTTATTACAATAAACTCTATGTTAAAGTATTGAAACATATTTCCATCTCTCCAATGTGTATCGTACACATCGTACAGTGTCACGAACGTTCAATCAAATGTCGAGCACTGAATCACAAATATCAAATTGTCCTATTAATCGTCCTCTTGAACTTGTTCGCCAACAAAATCTGGGATATACGGAATTTTTTTCGACAAATCTTTATCATGAAATGGAAAGCTTGGAATCTCTTGGGCATAGAAATACTGTAAAACTTTTTGAGTATCATAAGATGATATGATGCAGCAAATCAATTTGGTAACTGTCCCTTTATGATTTTCCTTTTGGGGGACAAGATATGAGAATTCGATGCATATTTGTGGGCATTGAAGGCCCTTGTGATTGGTACAAGGAAAATAATCTGGAATAGTATGCAATAATTATCGAAATACGCCAAGAATTCATGAGTATACTGTATACATCATATCTTTGTTTGATCTTTGGCTTCCTCTTCATGATGATCAATGACAGTTGCAAGTTTTTGGGCACCAGCAAATATTGCACATTTTGTTTCAAACAAGACTCATTGCAATACATGGATGATTTTAGGGTTAATTGAATCCTCTTATTAAGAGTTCAAATGTCGCAAAATATCTTATCAGATGAAAATTTTAAAGTATACCCGATCTTCTGCCCCCAGTGGACATGAGATCAATTCCAAACTGTAAAGACAACTACATAAATATTTGCCTGAAAATTTACTTTTCTACAAAAGTAACTTTTTAGCTCAATCGAACGTACTTCAAATACATAAATAATTTTTTATGGTTGTCTTCATATATGCATTTTTTTATGTGCCTAACATCCCCACTCCTTCAACTCACATGCAATAGTACCTACCTCAATTATTGTTGAACATAAACATAATGGCACAAAAGTTGCCACTCGAATACCTTAATTCATAAATTAGTTTCTCATCAAAAAGTCTTAAACTCAATGGAAAATTTTGTATATAATTTAAAAAAAACCAATTATATTTATTTTCAAGAACGGGTTTTGCGGTGCTATCGCTGAAAATGTTACCCAATGTAGTCTAAAGAAAAGATGAATATTTTCTCTCGAGTCATTTCATTGTGAAGGACAATTTGAAAGATCACAAGCCAAGATGTGTAGAAGGAGAGGATGGATGTCATAACTCGGTTTCGAATGGGCGATTTTTTTTCAAAAAAATTATCATCTTTGCATCGAGTGCTTTTTTGCTAATACCTCTTGCAAGATCATTTAACCACTAAATTCGAGATAAATGATATGATTTCTCTAAAGAAAAAAGAGAAGCAAAACAAAGACAGCAGCACGTGAGTATCGGAAATTCCAATGTAAAGTCACTATAGAAAATCCTTTTAGAGAAAGTAGAGGCTTTAAAGATTACGAAAGGGTAGCTGTTCTTTTGGATTGAAATAAGAGAAAGTTGTGCTACCAAAAATGTGTCGTCCAATGCCTAAAAAGTATTAGGCTTGCAGCCTAACGTATGTTTATGGGTTTATTTTAATCCTATTATTTAGCAATGATTTTAAAATTTGATCAATCAGAGAGGTCGGTTCGACTGGAAAAGTTAATAATCAATTCAAAAATTTGTTTGTTCGATTATATATAGAGTAAGAGTGTGTTTGGTAGGGATTTTTGGGGGAAGAATTGATTTTTGAATAGTGATATGATGGAAAATGTGTGGTTGAAAAAGAAGAAAAAAGTATTGATGTGATGAAAAATATTANGGGAAGAATTGATTTTTGAATAGGCATATGATGGGAAATGTGTGGTTGAAAAAGAAAAAAAAAGTATTGATGTGATGGAAAATATTATTTTATTGAAGAATGTGTGGTTGAAAATGAGAATTGATTTACTGTAGAAAATGAGAATCCCTACCAAACAGGCTGTAAATGTTATTTATAGTCAGCAACTACAGTAGTCATCATATGTAACAACTTGTTATTTTATACATTAACTTATTATTTGAGACAACATAATTACATGAGGTTAATGCCTTAAATAACAAGTTGAGTCACATAGGATGATTACTGTAATTACTGACTATGAATAACATTACTCTTGGCCCCGTTTGAGCCACCTTATTATCTCATTAAAATGAAAAATATGACCGTTATCCATCACATCAACATTTAAATTCAAATTTTCTATCTCTTGTGTGGGCCCCAATAACGACTATATTTTTCATTCTCATTCTACAATAATTTGGCTCAAACAGGGTACCTTATTATCTCATTAAAATGAAAAATATGACAGTTATCCATCACATCAACATTTAAATTCAAATTTTCTATCTCTTGTGTGGGCCCCAATAACGACTATATTTTTCATTCTCATTCTACAATAATTTGGCTCAAACATGGGCCTTATGTATAAAGACTCAAAAAGTTATAATCCAATAAAGCAAGTCAAGAACGGGTTTGACTTTTTAAATTTTTTTACCGAGGTTTGATCCCGATTCAATCCTTTAATTTTTGAACCTTTAGATTTTTCTGTCCGATCGATTCTCAAAACATTACTTATTAGTAAAATGGTAAATCAAGTCAAATTCAGTGCAAATTGAGGCCTTGTACGGGAGTGATTAAAANAGTAGAAGAATGAGAATGAAAATTTTAATGTTTACCAAACAGAGCATAAAATTGACAATTATAAAAAATTACTTGTATGGGAGAGATTAAAATCGGATTAAAATTGAAAATATAACCGTTATTGTTGACTTTTATTAGACGAGTGGGACCCAATAACGGCCATATTTTCAATTTTAATTGAATTTTAATCCGGCTCAAACAAGGCCTGAATAAGAAAAAGATGTTGGGTTTAGTTAAGAAAAGCCTGGTTCCACCATTTCCCTGGGCTCGGTCTTATAAACATAATGGATAATATAGCTCGGCCCAGATGCGATTAAGACACTACTCTTTGGCCTTGTTATGATAAGGTTTATAAAAGAGAAAATTACAAGAACCATTTTTTAAGTTAATTTCATTAATCAGGCATTTTTTTTTTTTCAAAAAATCAAGCACGTTTAAGGAGTTGTAAAGTTTATGATATTATTTCTTTATACGATATTTGGGGTTTCTGTGAGCAAAATTCTTACAAGTATAACAATTTTTTATATAGTGGAAAGTTTTGACAGCCCTGTAAATATTTTCTACATCTTTATTATATGTTTCATCTTGTTATTTTGCTCTAAACAAGTTTAAGGAATTTACCTCAATTCTTAACAATTAACTTCGCTGCCCCACATTAAATCCGCTCCTGCTATAATGGTGCGAAGAGAAGATGGTAGGGTTGTGATAGGATGAAAAAACACAATAAATTGGAGAAGAATGCCTCTTTTTAATAGAAAAATACATTAAACATTCGATGTCTAAAGAAACTTTTAAACCAACAAGCTAAGAGTTGAGGATTTTCTTCTCTTCGCTTCGCTTCAACTTAGGCCCTGTTTGATTTGCAAGATTTTCCAGGGAAGTTAGAAAATATTTTTAACCTTCCAAGATTTTACCTGTTTGATGTGCCAAATTTGGCATGGAAGTCTTTTTCCAGCCCGACACCCACGCGCCAGGTTTTCCTTCAAATCAAGGAATATGTTTTCCTTATGTTTTGGCTAGTTTTTATTTTTCAGCTTTCCAGCTTTTCATTTTTTTTTATCACTTTTATTGATAATTTCCATTCAAAACAAAAACAAACGAATGATATTCGGTATTGTTTTTTTTTTTTTTTAATTTTAATTTTAATTTTTTGACAATTGGAACAAATGCTAGATCCAATGGTAAAAAAAAATTATCACTTTAATGCACAATTTTCATTAAAAATAAAGTCAAATGGATACCAAACTTTCAACATTTTTCAAGTAGAAAATTATACCAATCAAATACAAATAATTACAATTCCCAGTAAACATTTTCTAGGCAATTCAATTCCCCGTAAAATATTTTTTTTCCACGTATTTTTCACATTTGCAATCAAACGGACCCTTAGTGCTTAAAAAAAAAAAAAAAATTCCTTGTGAAAACATTGGCCTTAAAAGTTTTGAACTTCAATAAGAAAAAGGGCTATAAAGTTTCTTGCTTGAAGGTCCTAAAATCCTCCCTTTCACCAAGAATATTATGTCCTTGATTACATTTAGTTTTATTTTGTGATCATTTCAACCACATGAGCCATCTAATTAATTATTGTTTAACAATAAATAATACATTCATGCTTTCAAATGCACTTCTTAAACTAAGCTCCTGTTTTGTATAATTTAAAATGTTAATAAAAATCTAAGTTAAAGTTAAAAACTAATTTTAATCATACATTATATTAGGGATGGTAATAGGATACGTCGGTCATTTTCACCCACGTCCCATTGGATATTTTTATCGCCTTAGCCCCCCAATTTTCGATTAAAATGGGACCGGACGGCCGCTGTCCCATTTATCGCCCAATTTATTTTTATTTTTTTACGTCTTTAATTAGTGAATATTATTTTTTTTTTCCAATTTGTGAAAGAACAAACTTATGTTTTCTTTAAAAATGATGATAAATCTTTTACTTTTGTTTGATAAAAAATTTAAATTTGAAATTAATTTTAAATGGGACGGGAACTAAGTTTTCCGTACCCGCTTTGGGCCAATGTCCCCTGCACTGTTTACCCGATTAGGCATTTTGAATGAGTTTTTTTGCGATCCACACAATTTTTTCAAATTTTTAACCATATTTCATCGATTTTTATCAAACTCCACGAAAAATCCGATTTTGAGCTACATCAAACAAAACAAAGTTTAATTAGGTTATGCACTAATCCATTGCATTACAAATTAATCAGATTTAATTTCTGATAATCTCCTTTTTATCAGCGAACAGTGTCAAAAAGTACAAGCAAAATCTACTAACAATAGATTTTCTCCAGCTGTGTATTAGTTATTATGTGCCTTGGCCATATGCAATCAACTGAAAAAGAAGATGAAGATCAACAGTATTTAAGAAGAGATTTTGTACAATGGTACTATGTACCAAACATTATGGAAAAAATATAAAACATTCCTTGTTGCTAAAGTATATCAATGAAAATTGATTATGTGGTTCATAACATCATACATGTGGACCTTGTGTTAATTATTTTAGAGCCATGCTAGTAGTATATCGGGGTGTACATCACGGTGTACACCCCCCTCACATGGGTAACGAGCCCACTCGAATATGTTATTCAAGTGGACCCCTCCATGTGAGGGGATGTAGACCTTGATGTGAGATTTTGCCAATATATTATGGCAATGGTACTAAACAAATAAGAGCAATGCTAGTGGTACATCGGGGTGTACATCACGGTGTACACCCCCTCACATGGGTAAGGGGCCCACTGGAATATTTTATTCGAGTGGACCCCTCCATGTGAGGGAATATAGACCTTGATGTACACTTTTTGATGTACATCTAGCATTTTTCATTATTTTAATGTCTAAGCATAATAGGATTGGGTGGATGTAGCCATCAAACAACAGAAAACATAATGGGATTATTAGTATGTGTAATTTGTACTTATGGGTTGCTGTATCTATTAGAATATCTTGGCATCAAAGAACCATTTTTTTTTAAAGCAAAAAAGGAAAACTAGTATTATTGGCCAAAGCTTTATTTGTTTATTTATTTATTTTTTCCTTCGACAGTAGTGTCAAATTGAACGGGCCATGAGTGGTGTTAGGCCTAACATGGTCCGTCCAGGATCGCCGAATGAAAATGAATGGTCGATTCGCCTACATTTTTTCCTTCGCAAAAAAGTAAAACTAGCATATTAACCTTGTTTTTCCTATAAAATGAACTTCTTCATTTATTTATTTATTTAATTTTTTAGCAGTATCAAATCAAAATAACGGTGTCAAACTGGGGGTCCTAACATGATCCCATCTAGGATCGTCTAATAAAAGTGGCCCGTGAACCAGCCCAGAATCCAAATGAGTCGATCCACAGGCACGAAATTGAAAAATTTGAGACTATCTAGTTTAAGCCCTGTTTGAGCTCCATTATTCCAAATTATACTGAGGGGAGTAGTAATTTTTGGAGAATATGTGGTTAAAAAGAGAAAAAAGTTTTTAGATTTACGTATAATATTATTTTATTGAATAATGTATTTTGGAATAGTAGATTGATGGAAAATGTGTGGTTAAAAAAGAAGAATTTTTTTTTTATTTGTGTATAATATTATTTTAATGAAAAATGTGTGGTTAAAAAGAAGAGAAAGGAAAAAGTATTTTTTTAAAAAAATGGGAATCAAACACCCCTTTAGTATGGCAATAAAAAATTGAATTTGAATTTGAATTTTAAAAGGCTAAAGTACATTAACCTCTTTAAAGGCTGACAACTTTTAAATGAAGAATTATTTTAACGGAACAGTCCAAGTCGCGGGGGCCAATCCCGAGCTTAGACACATTTTTACAGGCCAGTGTTGGTCCGGCCCGCGGTACTTTAATAGGACTGGGTCGTGCTGAATTGTTACATGGCCAGTGCATTTCGAATCGATCTGTCCTTTATTACACTCCTAAATCGAAAAAGCAAAAGACCTATTATATTGTTGGTTTTAGGGAAAATTGCGGCCGCGGTCCCAAACCTTTCATTTCATTGNGGGAAAATTGCGGCCGTGGTCCCAAACCTTTCATTTTGTTGCCGATTACACCCAAACCTTTTATTTTCGCGGCTGAAGTCCCAAACCTTTATATGTAGTTGCAGCGTAGGTCACAAGCCTTTAATTCCGTCCATAAAACATTCAGTCAACGTTTCAACAGTAATTTTTTAATAATATCTATGCGTAGGCTTTGTCTAAACATTTAAAAAGTTATTTTCTTATTAAAAAAGTATTTTCTTATTTTAATATTATTTTTAATTTTTAATCAATCTAAAAATTATTTAATAATACATACAAATTATAGTACAAAATGCAGTTTATTTAATTTTATTTTCTAATTTATTTATTTTAGTGATAAAT
>CAIGRT010191068.1:0-10717 GCA_903798405.1 Fraxinus platypoda | reverse complement strand
TCTAGTTCATCGATTTCTCTATTGTGTAAAGCTATTATTAAATTGAATCTTGAGCGCTGGTCTGAGGTTATTTAATAATTAGGGTTAATTAGAACGCTGATTTCTAACTAACTAAAATTAAGGAGAAATAAGAATAAATTCCAACGATGAATATTCAAAATATGAATTGAATTATCATTGCATCTATGATCAATCGTGGATTTCCGACGATGGATGTGAATTCAGACCAAGGTTAGTCTTTTGATTATTTTCGTTAATTTAATTTTCATCGTTATTAATTGCGTTGTTCACAATTGTTTGCATACAAAACCCCAATTATTGTACGAAACATAAAATATTGAATTACACACTCTTCGTGGGATCGACCCTTACTTCCACTACTACATTAGTTTTAGAGGTTTAAGGACTATTTTTGGGTGCCTACGACAGCACACCACACTTAAATGAACATGTGAATGTTTTGCNCTTTTGGATGCCTGCGACAGCACACACCAGTTCACATGATCATTCAAAAAATGGTACTTAATTTAGTTAGAATAATTAGATGGACAAAATAATCACGTGTGTCCATACCTAATTATTGGATCTCGAATGGAGATAAATTTATATACAATTGGTTACATGAAGGTATTACAAATATATATTAGTTTTTTTTTTTGTGATTTTTTATATTTAGAGAGTGCCTTCTTTTGCATTTAATGAAAAAACCAAGACTAATAATTACTTTGAATGATTTATGATCGATTAGATATGATCTAATTATTGAACTTTAGATTATATATATATTTGATCAAGTCCTATGGTAGTTTGGAAAAGGAGAAAAATATTTCTTTATTGAGGCCCATTCGAGCCTTCGATTTTGCAATAATTTGTTTATGCAAAAACCAGTCTACATCGCTGTTCCTTGTGCTCCTCATTATGTATAACAAATTGAAGATTTTGAGGATAAGTTAGGTAGGTTTTTGGTTTTCGAAGTTCATTGTCTCTATTTGGTTTAAAGAAGAGATGTCTCCCTTAGTTAGATCATATTTTTGGGGATAATTTAAAGATTCAGTTGTTATCGCGTGATCATTTGCATTGTTTGGTCAAGAAGAAAGATATTCCTATTTGGAGTATAAAGTTCTACCTCGTCGAAATGGAGTTCTTTCAACCGAAGATAAATGATGGGTATAGATATAGAATAAAGAAATAGTCTAGATATAATTTTAAAATAGAGTTTAATTCCAATTTTGAATTTTTAAATTAAATTAGATTAGTTTTAATAATTTGATAAAGTTCTAGTTTAGCATAAGTTCATTTGATTTTAGTTTTGTTTTTTTTAATTTATTTGCTCTGTAAATAGAATGCTTATTCATTGTAATATATGTCTCTTTTGTTAAGCCCAAATTATAATTTGTAATTGACAATTTCTTTAGTCAAATTCAAATCCTTGTTGAATTATATTAAGAGTTTATTGAGTTGTAATCAAAGTCAAAATAGTTAAGGATTGGTAGTATAGTCTAAAGAATGTCAAAGAGCAGCACAAGTTATGCTTCAAATTCTCAGTCATAATTTGCGCATTTTTGTATAAAAAAACATAGGAATTTGGATAAGGGTACTTCTAGAAGAATTGTATCCCTTTGAATTATCTTTCAAACACACTTTGAGTCACCTTAATCCGATATCGGGAGAGAAAGTTACGATGAAATTACTAATGATTGCTCAGCTGTCGATAGCTGATGCTAGAGCAACCGTGGTTATCTGAGGAATAATAAATTTCGATTTTCAAGCTGATTTTGAGTTTCTTTTCATCTCAAATACTGCCCATTATAAATATATACCATATAGGACGTCCAACAGTGTTGTTGCACAATATTTTGATTATAGAGATCATTCTTTGAAGATCCAAACATCATTTCATTGATTCCTTGATTTAATCATAATATTATTTGTTCATTATTCAACTCATATATTGATCTAATTAGTAGAGAGACTTGTTGTAAGTCAAGAGCTTGTTCTTTAAAAGCCAAAAGCATATTCTGATATCTCTTGCATTAGCCTACAGGATCAAAACACAGAAAGATCATTGATCAAACACCAAACCTACATTCACCAATTAGCCTTCAGAGTTGCTGGAGTTTTGGAAAGAGGCACTTGGAGTTCCGAAGCTCAAGAACGAGGTTCGTTCTTGGAGATCCACATGAGATAAAAGTAGCTCGGAGTTCTGAGAAGTGCGGAGAGCACAACCAATGGAATTCTTTGATGATTTGCAAGCTAGGTGGTCAGAGTCAGTTAATTTTTAGCAGTGTCTGGACTAGTTGTAAGTTTACTTTTCTAATGGATTTTTACTGGTAAGTTTGTTGGGAGGTTTTTGATCCTTGTTGGGTTTTCCTCTGTGATCATATCCTCTGTTCTTTACTTTATTGCTTTTGATTTGAATGATTTGTGATTGTTCAAATTTAGGGTTCAATTGAATTAAATGATCTAGAAACAATTAATAAATGACTTGTTGCTTTTAATTGATTAATTCTGCACGTGGGTCTAAACAATATTTGAACTTTCATCCTTAATTATATGAATAAAATTATTTCTCTTCACCCTCAATTCTTCATTTCTGGGACTTCGTTTCTTGTTTCATTGCTTGTTCATTGTTAAATTAGTATGCCCCTGCGTCAACTAGCTTTTCAAGGATTAGCCTGGGTTCTTCTAGTACTACTCCATTTCAGCCAACTTGTTATGCTGCTCATTGTAATCTTCCATTCCTCATCTTTAAGACACTTGACTTAGTTTAGATCTCTATTTATCTTTTACCTTCGTTGAGATATCTTGTAAATAGCTACCTCTCAGTCCGCATTCTAATCTTTTGGTGAGTTTCTTCTATATCGTAAAAGAATGAGTGTTGCAATTGCTACAGTTTTCCGTTCATATTCTCTTTCCCTTTGATTGGTTCATTGAGTTTTGTTAGTTTCGGCTTGAATATTTTTTGAGGAACCACAATCTTGCAACTTGTTGACATCAATGTAGCTGCCTTGTTTCTCCTTAAGATGTACTAGTACTGCCTTTTCTTGCCAGTTCTTTTATTTAAAAGTGTTAGCGATTTCTTTTTTGCTTTATGCTATCATGTCTTAAAATTTTGATAAAAACGAAGAGAACTATGTGATGTAGTGCCATTTTATCGCATATCTATAACTGGACTGTTTTTGTTCCAGCTCTGAGGTTGCTGTTTATCTTTGGCAGTTGTATGAGGAACGTGGTTATTCAGCACCTGTATTGCTTTCTTCCTCAAATTCTAGCATTCTTATTGTTCGGTGGATTTTGCATGTATCCTTATTAATTGTCTCGAATTTTCTTCCTCCATTTCTAGTAATCCATTGAGGCTGGGATGTCGGATGCATAAACTGAAAACAATCCATTTCTATTCGTATGATGATGATGATGATGATGATGTGCACTCTTGCAACAGGGACATCTTCACAGCTATAGATTAGAACTGCGACAACGTCTGAACTTTCATCTTACAAGATGCTCATTTCAACTGTTAGTCGTGTTAAGATTGTAGCATGCTACACAGTGTGATCAGAGTCAGACAAGCTGGACATATGTCGATTTTTTTGTATTTGTTGGATGTAATCTAACTACAATGAACCCTTGTATTTGGATTTTGTCGCATAGATATTTGATGGTTGAGATCAATTTAAAACTATAAAATTTGAAGATGTCTGTCCATCTATACAACTTAAGACGGAGAAAAGTATTAACGAGGATGGAACTAGCTGGAATACAAACTAATTAGTCAAATTTTGAAGTTTAAAATAAACACTGTGAGCCGGCCTTGTCGGGCCTTACGTAACCAACATCAAAGACAATTTCTTCAATCAAACTTCAACCTTTTGCAACACTAAATGTGTGCAAATAAGAACAATTTCAATTTAGAATTCAGTTTCGTTTAAAACATGGACGACTTTACATAATAGACATAGTTATAAAAATTGACCTGAACCAATCTGGTGTAGTAAAAATCGATCTGGATCTTTAAGCTAACCGAACAAGGTGCTGATCTACAAAAAATCAAATTCACTCTGATGAATCAGTCAACGCAATCGACCCAAATCCACTAGTTGAACCGATTCAATTTTAATTTCAATCCCAAAACTTACTCACAAGCATTAGGTTTTCTCGCCGTGGTTTCTTCTTGATCTCTCTCTCTCTCTATCTCTTTGTTTTGCTCTCTTGTATGGCCGTGATTATTTTCATTAATTAGTAAGCTCCTTTCTATTTCTTATGGTCCTAAATTGTTGGGTACAATAATCTTGTGATTTTGGAAATTAAGTAAACCCTAAATTTAATAAAGAAAAAATTAGATAGTTAAATGAATATGTTCTTACATCTCAAACAATTTAGATTGTTAAATGCATATTTGAATCATACATTTTTGATAATTACTTAAATTGTGTTTCATTCAAACTTTGTGACTTTTTTGTTGTCAAAACTCAAAAGTTAGTAAAATTTATTATTTTACAAGAATTTATTGTTATTTTTCATTTAGTTATTTTCATTGAGACCTTCCGAAGAACTCTTCACCAGATTTCTCTCATGAGGTTCCGTTTTTCTCTGTCTATCAAGCTTTGGTTACCACATAATCTAACATATATATCTGATGTAGTTATTTATAAAATCAATAAAAACTTTTATGAAAAATAAGTTGCAATCAAATATATATATATATATATACAACATTCTTATATATTATTGCTATTATTCCATCACGATGGCGACTCGTACACGTGGGTTAGAGAGAAGACGAGAAACTGGAGGCATCGCTGAAGATTCAGCAGATCCACACGAGGAACAAGAGCAAGAGCAGGACGAGGATGAAGATGAAGATGACGAATCATTATGGACATTTCGGGTTATGTTTTTAGGTTCAATATCATGTGTTGTCCTATTAATTTTAAACAAATACTTTCTGTTCCAGACGACGCAATGCATTATGGCAATGGTATCCGCACTTGTGATATTGTATCCTTTGGGTCACATAATGGCAAAATTACTACCAAAAAGGAATCTTTATTTTCCCATTCTTAGATTGGAGTTTTCATTAAATCCAGGGCCATTTGACGTGAGAGAATATGCATTGATCAGCATATTTGCTAATACAGGTGCGGTTTATAGTGGTATCACTTCTTATTCTATCATGTTTGAATTAACTTAGTCGACTAGGTTACTTCAAATATAGTCGACTCTACAGATTATTCATGGAGTACTCTCAATTTGTGTATATTTTTTCGTGATCAATCCATAATTATAATTAATTCATTCGTTCCCAATATTTGGTGTTACGATTGAGGCCTTAGGTGGGAAATTATGTTTGTTCGATATTTCATACAGTTGATACTTTTTATTCTTAAAATACTAATCAAATAAGAGGAAATTACATCGACTTGTACAAAGGGTAATTATATTCAATTTTACATTCACACCAGAATTTTTATTTCTTGCGCCACATTTAAATTATACTTAAAAGTTCTTAATCTTTGTACATTATAGCACTTATATCCCCAACGATTTTTTATGTTATTCTTAATCTGTGAAATTAGAAGTTAAAGGACCGAAGTTGTAAGAGAAAATGACTTAAAAGAATTAAGAATCGAATTCGAGGACCAAAATGCAAAGTTTAAAAGATGGTATAACTGGGCAACTTCCCAGTTATAAAGCCGGGCGACCGTTCAGCATGAGAAATCAAAAGCACGGGTTTAAAACTTGGCCTAGGCAGTCATATGGGATCGTGGCCAATTTCCTTTTTTATCCAAAATTCTACATGAAACCCACTTTCTTGCACGATTTTTGACATAATTTCATCCATATAAATACCTTACAACATAATACATTATAGAGACCTCTCTCATATTCGTCTCATACACCAAAATTCACCAATTAAGATCATCAAAGAGAGGCCAATCCATTGTTCTTGTGAGAATTAAAGGGCAATCACAAGTTTTCAAGAAATTGGAGTTTCAACCTTAATTTTTGGAGAGACAACAAGAAGATATATTGGAGATTCATTAAGAAACCATTGAAGAGATTCAAGATTTCAAAATCCATCTTCTTCTGCTTCATCAATCTAAAATATGGGTTATGTACTTCCAATTAAATATGTTTTCTTGTGCTTTTGTAATGCTAGACTAAGGTTTTAATTACTAAGACATTGATGATATTTTGATGTGTTAATATAAATTCGATAATTTGACGTTCAATATGTGTTTATTCTTGAATGATTGTTATAGGATTTAATGGATTTTCAATTATTTGATCACTAATTGGATTGATTGTGAATTTCGAGAGAAATAATAGGATATAAAGCACTTTATAACAATCATTGTAAAGTCCGATATGAGATAGAGATATACCACTATATTTTGCATGATTTCTATAGATGTTTTAAAGTTTTTAATGCATGCTTTCATGTTTTCATTTTTCATAGAGATATATGAAAGTCTCACGAGAGGATAAATTTTAATTGACATCAAGAGATGCTTTTAATTAATTTAGGAATATTGATCAACAAAAATGTGCACATATTCTCATGTTATTGATTTACATTGAAACTGATTAATAAGGGGAATTCAAGGTCTTAGTAATATCGTTTCTTAATTTGCAAAAGCTCAATAAATTGCTCACTAGAATCATTAGTTTAATTAGCTAATTTAGTGTAACTCTTCAAACACAATTTGCTATTCGATTAGAGTTAGAATTGATTGATCCTATATTGAATACATAGTCCTAGTGGGAAAAATACTTTATTTATCACTTTATTACTTGTTCGCGATACCGTACAGTTGTGGAAAATCAAACGGATCAAAATTTTGGCTCCGTTGCTGGGACTATTGTATTTAATTAATTAGTTTTAATCTAAATTTTTATTGTTTTATTAGTTTAATCTTCTATTAGAAAAAATATATACAATGTTTCTTAGCTTTCTTTTCAGCATCTCATACGTAAATTCGAGGCACAGTGAACTTACTCAATTTGATCCAAAAATCGAATGAGCATTCAGGTTGAGAAGAAAAGAATGGTTAGAGACACACCAAAAAACAGAAAGCAGAACTCATGGCAGAAAATAATCAAAATTAGATTGTCGTTGGGGCGAACAAAGATACAGTACATCCGAATGTAGCTACAGGTAATAAGAATGCGAGATTGATAGGAGAGTACATGGTTCCATCAGTTGTGAAAAGCCAATCTAGTATAGTTTATCTGGCATTCGGCCAAGCAAATTTCCAGTTGAGGACGAATTTAATCAATATGTTCCAGAATGCGGTACAGTTCTTTGCATGAGCCACTAAAAATCCAAAAGCTCATATCTCGAGATTTCTGGACATGTATGCAACAATCGAATATTCAAGGTATCCAGTTGATACTCTTTTCTTACACCTTAAGAGATTTATCTAGGGCATGTTGGACACATTTTTACCTTATAGCATCACTACTTGGAATAGTTTGAGTAAGAAATTCTCGAATAAATATTTTCCACCAAAAAGGATTGCCAAGTTGAGGGACGAAATCACTGCATTCTTCCAATTGGATTCAGAATGCTATTCAGAGGCTTGGAAAAGGTTCAAAGGGCTGCTCCGTCAACGTCCACAACATGGTTTGCAAAAATGTCTTGAAGTTCAGTATTTCTATATTGGGCTAAATCCGACAAGCAGGACTATCGTTGACTCTTCTTGTGATGGGTCAATTACGAAACGGACATCGAACCAAGTCTATTACACCATGAAGGATCTTGCATTCACTAGTGCAGTGTGGCCATCAGAAAGATCAAGTGGAAAGAAAGTTACTGTAGCATATGAAGTCGACTTACTGACATCTATCTCAACAGAATTAGCAGCATTAGCTCAGAAGGTAGATCAGATGAAAGCAGTTCAAGCAGTTAGACCAAAATGTAAGCATTGTGGGGAAACCCATGAGAGCGTAGATTGTAATGTGGATAGTCCATTTGTTCAATCGGTGGAAGATGTTAACTACATACATAATTTTCAGAGACAACATAATAACCCACATCCAAACGCGTACAATTCGAGCTGGAGAAATCACCCTAATTTCTCATGGAGTAATAATCAGTCGGCTCAAGGTACACCACATCAGAATGCACCACTAGTTTTTCAACAGCTAGAGAAGAAGTCTTCGTGGGAAGAAGCATTGAGCAAAATGGCAGCATCATCCACTGAAGCATTGACCAAAACAATCGAAGCATCAACTAAATTTATGCAACAGGCTGAGAAAAAATTTCAGATTCAAGGGACTACTATACAGAATTTGGAAAATCAAATGGGACAAATAATTAGGCACTTTCAGAAAGATAGTTAGGGACCTTACAAAGTGATACTTAGACAACCCTAAGAAACATGTCAAAGACATCACCACTCATAGTGGAGTTTAACTTCTCGAAATCAATGTAAATAGATTAGTTGTTACGAATGAAATTCCACAAAATTTGGATTCCAAAGTGTGTATCTCTTCTTTACATTTAAGTGACATCGGGTGGCCATATCTTCCAAAACCAAGTTGTGTACCGTCCAGGGAAAATCCTCTTGATTGTAGCTTTCTCCAAACCTCCATCTCGGCCCTGGAAAGCTCTGGCAGAGTCTTTCTCAAATGAGAATAAAGAAAGTTTTTGGGCAAACCAACTTGGCTTCCAGCAGCAACAGAAGCAATTGTAAGATCCAGCCAAAAGGCCTATTTGAGAGACTTATTCTCGGTAAGCGGAGCATAGTGCGCTTTAGGTGTCGAGCGATAAAAAATTTCATCACATAATAGTTCTATTACGCGGTCCGATTGGGAAGGGACATATTAGGACCAATTGGAGGAGTATGAGCAAAACAAAGAACGTGAAAAATAAAAGAAATCATAGGATCCAAAGGTTAAGTTAACTGCTCCTACCAAATAATATGCCCCCTAATACCGTTTCAACAGAAATCACAAAAGTATAAGTTGGACAATCAATTTTCAAAATTCCTGGAGGTATTCAAGAAACCACATATCAACATTCCGTCTGTGGATGCTTACACAAATACCCAGCTATGCCAAGTTCATAAAGAAAATTCTCACAAATAAAAAGAATTTGGAGGATCTGGGAATTGTGATGCTAAATGAAGAATGTAGTGCAAAACAAGTTACCACCTAAACTAAAAGATCTAGGGAGTTTTAATATTCCTTGCACTATTGGTGAAATAAAATTTGATAAAGTTTTGTGTGATTTAGGTTCAAGCATTAATCTTATGCCCTATTCTGTTTTCAGGAGACTAAGTTTGGGGAAGGCTAAAGCAACATCAATATCTTTGCAACTACCTATTCGATCCATAAAATTTTCAAAGAGAATTATCGAAGACATATTGGTGAAGGTAGACAAGTTCATCTACGCTACTGATTTCGTTATTTTGGACATGGTTGAGGAGGACATGTAAGTGCCATTGATATTGGGCAAATTCTTTCTCGCAACATGTCGTGCCTTGATTGATGTTGAGAATGGGAAATTGATGTTACGATTAAATGAGGAACAGATGATGTTCAATATCTTCAGTGATATCATATATCCTATAGAATCAGACATCTGTCTTTGAGTTGATGAAGGAAGAAGTTGACCTGCACATTGAAAATGAGCAAAAGTTGTTGCATTTCCTATAAGAGCATACTTCTTGCTATTGCCTTTAGACTTAGTATTATAATTAGAGAAGTGTTATTCTATACTCACCATTAACAAGAACATTATTTAAATTTTATGTTTGGACATGATTTATTTTAATGTTAATGACAATTGTTGTTCCTTTTTATCACGATAAGATCTTAATGGTTATGATAAATTACAAAATGATAGTTATATTCTAAATATTGAGTATTCTATAACGAGTATAGAAATTGAAAGGTATAAAAGTGANTCTATAACGAGTATAGAAATTGAAAGGTATAAAAGTGAGAATCTGAATAATACCTAAATCTAGCATTGCAGATTTGGTTACATGTATGAAAATGCAATTCCAAATTATATAGAGATGTATATTTGGGATCAACTGATTTTGAATCATTTGACAAATCATGCATGTTAGGCAAGATGACCATATCTCATTTTACTTGAAAATGAGAAATAGCTACACAAATACTAGGCCTAATACATAGTGATGTATGTTGACCCATGTCAATTACTACTGGATAAGGTTTCTCCTATTTCATCGCATTTACTGATGACTATCTCGGAATTAGACATGTATACTGGATGAAATTCAAGCATGAAGCACTTGAAACGTTCAAAGAGTTTTGGCTTGAAGTAGAGAAACAAACGGGTAAAAGTATTCTCACACTATCACATTTACTGATGATCATTCTAGATATGGTTATGTTTAACTGATGAAATTAAAGCATGAAGCACTTGAAAAGTTCAAGAGATTTAAGCAAAAAGTAGAGAAACTAATAGGTAGAAGTATTCTCACACTAAGATCAGATCGAGGGGGAGGATATCTAAAGGGTGAAATATTATATTATCTAAAAGAGAATAAGATTTTCTCGCAGTGGACTTTTCAGCATACACCGCAACACAACGGTATATCTGAAAGGAGTAATCATACACTATTAGATATAGTGCGATTAATAACAAGTCATGCAAACCTCCAAAAATCATTTTGGGGTCATGCACTAATTTCTACGTGCTACACACTAAATCGTGTCCCATCTAAATTGGTTGACA
>CAIGRT010191067.1:0-16934 GCA_903798405.1 Fraxinus platypoda | reverse complement strand
AAATTTCATGGTGTTTTGGGAGTTTAATTGAATTAAGGACTTTTGGAATGGATGAATTAGTGTTTTGAAGCACTTGGGACAGAGCCGGGGCGCCGCGCCGAGGACTAGGAGAAGAAAAACAAACAAAATGGGCGCTGGCCTTGGGCGCCCGGGCCAGCGGAGGGTAGCGCCAGTACAAGAAGAATCATGTTCTGTTTTGGTTTCGGCGCGATTTTGGACTCTACCTCATCCACAACTTTGAGATTTGGCTTCTATAAATACTCCACAAGATATAGGCGTTTAAAAGGTGAAAAGGAAAGACTCAAGAGAGATTATAACAATTAAATCTATGTTGTATACATTAGAAATAGGAGAGAATTGTTTAGATTAAATTGAGATTATCAAAATCTTGTAAGAGCCCCTTAAGTGTCCAACTTTACCCTTAGCCCCTTAAGTGTCCCATTGACAACTTGTGGGTAGCCATGATGGGGAGGTAACTGACTTGTCAATGTGGACCACCCGTTCGGTGTCTGCTTCAGTTGATAGCACGGTTCGTCATAACTTTACCCTTAGCCTGCTTTAAATCTTTTTTTATGTCTAGAGCTTCTCAAGCACTTGTAATAAGCCAATTATACTATAGTTTGCTTTGTTTTTTTAATAGCAACTGTTTTTTCCCCGGATATAGATGATGTCCATGTGGTTAATTTGTTTAGAATCAGCTAGACATATAGAGCTTATTTAAGGTGGTTGTTCTCTGTGTCTGTGTCTGTGTATGTGTCTGTGTCTGCGTCTGGCTCCTAGCATTTAGGGGATTTGATTTTTCAATTGCTTGAAGCTTTGTTCTGGTTGTACATATCCAGCGGAAAGAGCTTGGTTATCAAGATGATGTACTTTTCTTCCTAAAACTGATTAGTTAAGGGATGTGCTGTTTATTATCATACAAAACAGGATAGTTTAGGCAATTTTAAATGTTTTGTGTAAAGTAGTTAAAATAGAAGAAAGACCTCATTCAAGAAAAGCATCTGGCTTCGTGTTTGATAGTGAGCGTTATTAGAAAATATTAAAATAATAAAGAAGAGAGGATGATATCGAGTCGTTTATTGATGTATTGTGACAAGTATAAATATCTAAAAAGTGGGAATAATTCAAGATCCTGAGCATAAAGTGCAGTATCGTGAAAGTGATTAGTGCCTCATGAATGTATAAACCTGGTAGACTGAGGCCTGCCACTAATATGCTTTACATTGTGAATCTTTGCTTGTAATCAATTACTGTCTGGCAATCTATTCAGTCATCTTAACATTTCATATCTTGGTGTACAAGTACTAATGCTTTCTATCATAATTTTTGTTTTCTATTCATATAATGATTTATCTTTCATTTCTTGTTCTTGCATAATTCCCTGTTTTGTTCAATCTTTGTCCTGATTTCCTTCCAAATTTTAATTTCTGGCCTTTATTGTTAACTTCGATCTGAATAACTGTTGTAATTGAAGATGAATATATGACAAGAAGATGCTCTAGGATATTCTTGCCAATGTTCTGATGTTCTGATTTGGCCCTTGCTTGTTGTAACTAAAAATCAGATTTTTAGTAGATTTTGATAAAAGTTGATGAAACGTATAGTTGAAAAGTTAATAAAAGTTGTGGGTCCCAATAATATGTGGTTAAAATTAATTGTTGGCGTTGGTTTAGATTTTTATCAACTTTTTAATCTACACGAAACAAGGGCTTAATTATATTGTTTTATTAGTTTTCTTCCCCTTATAACTTATTCTTTCTGCTAGACCTTTGGACTGCTGTGATATTACTAATATATTATGCTCCATTTATAGCTGTTGATTCTAATAACGAACATTTTACACTTGATCGTCATTGGCTGGAAATTTTTTTGATTACATGATGTAATTGTGATTACTGATTATTTGATTATCAAAAACAATATGGTTCTTGAACAGTTGAACTTTATAAACTATAACCTGATAAGCCCTTTTTTTTTTTCAATTAGTTTAGTTGATTTAATCTTTGACAATCAAATAAGATATTTGGTTGGTACAATAAGAAACTGAGTTTACTAGTATCAGAATTCAATAGTAGTTGGTTATATTAATCAACTTGATATATCCATAATTAGGTTAAATCATCGAAAAGAAACTTGGCCTTGATCCATACAGGATCTAAATGATACCAACAATCTGGTATGAGCAGTATTTATTCTACAGGCATGCCTTGAATATTTGGCTATCAAGTTATGGGACTATTACTGATTCTTCTTTTGATTGCAGATAAAGATTTGGGAAGATCGCAAGTCAGAACCCATTGCAGTTCTGCGTCAACATGATGGCCAACCTATTAATTCTGTCACATTTCTCGCTGCTCCTCATCGCCCAGATCATATCATACTTATCACTGGGGTTCATGCCATCTTTCTTTAAGTGTCTACTTCAAAACATAAGTTGGTGAAATGTGCGGTTAAAAAGTTGTGGTCCCATAAAATGAGGTTAAAATTAATTGTTGATCTTGACTTAGATTTTAATATACTTTTTTAGCTGAACCAAACAAGGGCTTAATAAATCTACACTGTTTAGACTTTAAATTATTTTACATCTGAATTTTATGTTTTATCTGTGTTAATTATGATTTATGAGTTATATTTACTTATTGAACTTTAAAGGGTATGTTCAGGGTCCACTGAATCGGGAAATGAAGATATGGACACCAGCAAGTGAAGAAGGATGGTTACATCCTAGTGATGCTGACTCGTGGAACTGCTCTCAGACACTAGAATTGAAGAGTTCAGCAGAGGCTCAGGTAGATGAAGCTTTATTTAACCAAGTTGTGGCCTTTTCCCAAGCTGGACTTCTTTTACTGGCAAATGCCAAAAGAAATTCTATTTACACCTTGCACTTAGAATATGGTTCTAATCCAACATCAACCGGCGGCAGGGATTACATTGCAGAATTTACTGGCACTGCCAATACTTAGTTTTACAGGGACGAGTGAAATTCTATCTCACGGTGAACGGATTGTTCAGTTATATTGTGTCCAGACACAGGCTATTCAGCAGTATGCTTTGGACTTGTCGCAGTGCTTTCCACCTCCAACGGGAAATGTTGTGTTTGAGAGGTCAGAATTTGGTGTCTTACATGATGCTGCTAGTATAGAAAGAGTTGCCCATTTAGAACCTTCTGGTGATGAACCAACTGAGATGCCTTTATCTGGTTCCATTCCCAGGCCATCTGGGCATGGAAGTGGCTCAGAGAGTACACCTACATTAAGACACCCTGTCAGTGATGCTTCGGCTGAGTCAACTGCCTTAAGGGAGCTTGCATCTGTTCGATCTCTTCCGCTTCCTTTGAGCCCCGGACTGTCTAGAAAACATTGTGGGTTCAGAAGTCTATCAAATGTATTTAAGCATGGTTCTTCAATGAATGATCTGGTGCCGATCCGAAAATTGCCTGATAATGAAAATAATGAAAATAAACTTTCTCAGCTGTTGATACCTCCTTAGCTCCTGAGCACCCTATTAAGTTTAAGCACCCCACTCACCTGGTAACTCCTTCTGAGATATTGATGGCCAACTCATCTTCTGTAGTGGACCATGCTACTGAGCCCAAAAACGAGAGTAAACTAGATATTCATGATGTCGTAATTAGCAACGATACTAGAAACATTGAGGTTGACGTCAAGGTTGTGGGTGAAATGCAATTTAGTCAAAATAATGATAATGGTTCTCAAGAATAGCTCAGCAATTTTGTATCAGAAAACAAAGAGAAAACATTTTGCTCTCAAGCATCTGACTTAGGTGTGGATGTGGCTAAAGAATGTCCCGGCCTATCTCCCAGAACTTATCTAATGGAAGAAGTTCATGGGACTGGTGGAAGTGAGATGGTGGCCCAACTTTCTACTGCAGAAGAAATTCTTGACTCTGTAAAGGATAGGAATGATCCATCAATACAGATGCCAGTTCAACGACCATCTCCACGGAGTACAAAAGGAAAAAGGCAAAAGGGAAAGAATGCTCAAGAAACAGGTCCATCTTCACCATCACCTATTGGTTCCAATTCAACAGATTCTTCAAATGAACCAAGCACCAGCTCAATTATTCCTTATGTAGAAACTGCTATATGACAAATTTCGTCCGTGCAAGAAATGCTTAATCAGGTGATTCCTCAGCCTTTTCATACTTGCAAATGATATTACCTATTACCGAGCACAGCTAATAAATATATTAACATTTTCATCATGCTTCACGCCTGATGTTCAGATCTGTTATGTCCACTTTGACTTGCAATTATTGCGCTAAAAAGAGCTATAGTTTCTTGAAACTGTCTATGTTAATTATTTTTGAACTCATAACGTCGATTTTCGGTAACTTCTTTCTTGTGATGTAGCTTTTCTTTTTCGCCTTTTGGTTTTGTTCCCTTGCTTGACCGATTCTTATTCATCATTTTATCAGGCAAACTCTACCTTAGTTGTTAATTTGGTTTTCTTAAATTTGGCCACCACAAACGATTATTCATTGCTGGTACATTTTATTTTGTAAACGATTACCCACCCTTAAATTTCATGTTTTTCTCTGCAGCTTGTAGATATGAAAAAGGAAATGCAGAAGCAGATGACAGTGATGGTTGCTGTTCCAGATACCAAAGAAGGCAGAAGACTTGAGGAAGCCTTGGGACGGAGCATGGAGAAAGGTGTCGAGGCCCATGCTAATGATTTGTTGGCTCATTTTCAAGAAAAGAATGCAAAACAGGAAAAAGCATCACGAGAGCATACACAACTGAAAAATGTGTTCGGCAATTGTTTGACCGAGGACTTGCCTGTAATTGTGGAGAAAACTGTCAAAAAAGAGCTCGCTGTAGTGGGACAAGCAGTGGCACGCACAATGACTCCCTCTATTGAGAATAAAGTATCATCTTCTATTACAGAGGCCTTACAGGTTAACTTTTTGTACCTTCATGTAACTGTGCAAATGTCTTTTACTGTGACTTATTCAGTGCCTGATCTAGCCTGATTCTGTTAATCAGAAAGGGGTTGGTGATAAAGCTGCAAGTCAACTGGAGAAATCTGTCAATTCTAAACTTGAAGCTACAGTGGCCAGGCAAATCGAAGCACAATTTCAAACAACTAGCAAGCAAGCTCTTCAGGTAAGGAGAAAGAAAAGACAATTTAATCAACCCATGTTAATATGTATGTAAAGAGATACTCCCCGTTAAGAATTGGGGTTCCATCTTAAAAGCCAACCTTATTAAGAGGAGTAACTCAATCATTTATAAGTTGGTTTATGTTTACATCTTTATTCGATGTGAGATTCTATCCCTTAACATGTCCCCGCAAGATAGTGGCTCGTTTGAGTAAACCAATCTTGAAATCCGTATGCTCACTTTTGGAGTCTTAACCGGATCGAATTGCTCGTTAGAGCTTAATGGGCTCTGATACCATGTTAAGAATTGGGGTTCCATTTTAAAAGGTCAATCTTATTAAGATGAGTAACACAATCCTTTATAAGTTGGTTTATGTTTACATCTTTATTCGACATTTTTTATGGACAGTGTCCCAATAGTGACCCTTGGAACTTTCTTGTCCTTTTCTTCTCTCAAAATCATTTGATGCAAGAGAATGCAAATTGAAATAACGATTGCTTTATTTTTAATGTCTGTGTTGAGGCTGTAGCGGTATGATAAAATAGTTTCATCAATGGTAGACGTGGAATTTTCAAATTTCCTCTTTGAATTCTTGTAGAAAGTTTTGTATCATTTTTTGGCAGCATGGTTTACATGGAAATTAAGCTGGAATTAATTCTATTGTCAGTTTAAATTGCTTCTTTCTTAATTTTCTTTCCAACACTTCTTTGCATGCATGCTTGATGTATAATGTCTTGTTTTTGAGAAACAATTGCTTTATGACAACCCTATGACAGCATATCTATGTGTAACATTTTTCGGTGGGTTTAATTCTTTGGTTTTTGAATTCCTTCTAGATGCGTTAAAAGTTGGTCACTCTTTATCTGTTGATGCTTGCAGACACCCTGCTTTTATATGATCACTTGGCAAAACCTCTGCTCTGTATCTCACCCTGAAAATAAATAAGGATGGATAATTAGGCGTAGATATCAGATAGCTTTGCTAAAACTCACCTTTAAATTTTTTTATGACAAAAATCCTAATTTATAATGCAGGAGACTCTGAAATCCAGTTGGAAAGTTCTGCAATCCCTGCCTTTGAGATGTCTGAAGGGCCATGTTTGAGCAAGTAGATGCCCCATTTCAGAAATGAATGGTTGAACTTGTCGCTGGAGCTCAGGAACAATTTGAGTCATCCCATTCGCCACTAACACATGCTCTAAGGGTACAAAATTAGCTATCATATGATGCTCATTCTTGTTATCATTGTTTCCACTTTTCTCTAGTATATTTGAAGGACCGATCCCTCCCAGTTTCTCTGTTTTTTTGGTTTTGTGTCCATATGTCTCACAAAATTTTTAGGATGCCATTAATTCAGCATCATCAATGACTCAAACTCTAAACAGCGAGTTGCGTGATGGTCAAAGAAAGATGTCATCCCTTGTTGTTGCAGGAGCAAATTCTAAAGCAACAAACCCGTTGGGTAGCCAACTGAGTAATGGTCGATTGGTTGGTTTCCATGACAAGGTTTTGTTTTCCCCTTTTCTTTTCTAAATGCATTCAACATGAACTATGTTTGCTTATGAATTGAAATTTTGCTATTGTAATAGCTTGAGGTACCTATTGATCCAACAAAAGCTAGATTGATAGTTGAGCACAAATACGAGGAGGCTTTCACTGCAGTGCTGCAGAGGAGTGATGTGTCCATCGTATCATTGTTGTGCTCTCAGGTATTCTCTATTTGCAGTGATACTCATCAGGTCCTCAACAGGTTGTAGTTTGCATTTTTGTTTTGGGAAACATGAGTGTCATGACGACTAAGCAGTCTAAGCTCTCTTCCCTGCCCTGGATATGGAAAGAAAATGGAATTTTATATACGACAAAAATATATGTTACTCTCTATAAGTAGCTAGGAGCCTAAAATTGATGAATCTGGCTAGTACGGTTTTGTATGGCCTGCCTCAAAGTGGCAAATTTACCCAATGTGAAAATATCATATGTTTCGCACTTGTTTTAATGGAATTTTTACAGCTATGGCAGTTTTCTATAAACCTTTTCCAATATGTTTTCGACTTTCGATGGGATTTGTGGAAACAGTTTCTTTCAATTCCTTCTTCTTTCTATATCCATCTCCCATGAAATGGTAATTTACTAATTTAACAGCTGCACTTCTTTCATTTTTCTTTTTTCTTTTCAAATATAATCAAGAATTTGTAGATTCCACTGCCCTGCAATCAGTATCACTTTTCTTTGTCACTTGTTGAACACATCATCTATATGCACAATTACGTGTTGGTTTCCTTTATCTCTCAAACATATGCCCGTCCACCAAATGCTATTTGTTTGTTAGTTGCCTCAATTTGTTAGTGGATGTCATAGGGATTTGGTTTGCTCTCTTTGATATATTACGCTTCTTATCTTCTACTAGGTAGATTTACCAGGAATTTTATCAATGAATCCACTTCCTTTGAGCTAAAGAGTGCTCATCTCTCTTCTGCTGCAGTTGGCTTACGATATTATAAACGATGCACCTCGATTTGTCTGCCATAAATCCAACAGATCCAATAATTGTGGTGCACTTACGTCCCATATTTGAGCAAGTGTATCAAATATTGAACCACCATCGCAACCTTCCAACCACTGGTGGAGCGGAACTTTCCAACATTCGTCTCATCATGTACGTCATCAACTCCATGCTTATGACTTGTAAATGATCCCAATTTTCACCATAGTTGAAAAGAATAATCGGGACTTATTGGAACATACACAAATTAACCCAGACATAAGGAAGCTTCCAGACGAAGCTCTTGCTGATGTGTAATTCTACTGTAATTTTAGTTAGATATTTACCTACATAGAATATTTTGTAACCAATTTAGTTAGCATTGTTGTATGTATACTACACATTTTGTATCATTTCAGCTCGTGAAATATAGAAGCCTTCATTCTTCATCACTGCATTTTATCTTCCTCTGTTTTCATTTTTTCCAAGTTATCCATTTATTTACATGTTATCAGAGCCATGACAGAGGATAACAACACAATGACAGATGAGAGCAACGGCATCACCAATCTTTTTACCAACCTTGCAAATCCTTCCAATCCATATTGATTGGAGACCTCAGACAACCTCGGAACAATTCTCGTCACTGAATTGCTCACCACTGTAAACTATGAAACATGGGCACGAGCCATGCAGTGAGCCTTACGAGCTAAGAATAAACTTGGTTTCATCAACGGATCTCTAAAGAAACCCTCAACTCTTGATGACCCTCTTTTGGAGCTATGGGAGCATTGCAATGACATGATTGTGTCCTGGATTTACAACCCCATTAGCCAACAACTCAAGTCTAGTGTGGCTTTTGTAGATAATGCGAATGAAATCTGGACAGAGTTATGGGGGCGATTTTCTCAACAAAACGGTTCTCGAATTTATGAACTGAAGAATGCTTTATCGAATCTAACTCAGGAAGAAGACTCTATGAGTATTTACTATAATAGACTTAAACGTTTATGGGATGAGCTCTCAGTCTATGATCCCCTACCTGAATGTACCTGTGGCAAACTAAAGTTGATACTAGAAAGGTATCAATGTGACTGTGTGATGCAGTTCCTAATGGGATTGAACGAGTCTTATTCTAATATTCGTGACCAAATCATGCTAATCGACCCCTTACCATTTATAACTAAGGTCTTCTCCTACATTCAGCAACAAGAGAGACAACGAATAATGAATTCACCTACATCTTCTGTTGAATCCGTTGCACTAGCTGTACGAAAATTTTCTGGTCACTCTAAGTCTATTGTAAACTCACCTGGTTTTAAAAGGGAAATGTCATATTGTACTTATTGCAAAATTACAGGTTACCATTTTGACTCTTGTTTCAAGGCAGGTAATGCTGAGGCACCAATATGTAACTACTGTTATATGGTGGGTCATGTTGCTCAAAAATGTTACAAGCTTAATGGCTATCCCCCAGGCCATAAACTTCATGGTAAAGAGAAACCAACTGGAACCTATGCCAATCAAACTTCAGTCCAACGTGATGATGATAAAGATGTTACAGATGCCAACCCAATTTCACTAAGCAAGGGTCAATATCAAGAGTTGCTTACATTACTCAAAGCCAAGGGGTCTTCTACTGCTATATCTGCTAATCATGTTCAGAAAGTGTCCTTTACACCTAATCCTTCACCATCCATGTCTGGTATATCACTTTGTCTTTCAGCTCACAACACACAAAGTTCCATGCTACCGTAACCTACTTGAATTATAGATACTGGTGCTACAAATCATATGATCTGTAACATCTCCTATTTTACTTCCATAACTTCTCCAGTCTCTTACTCAAGATGCCCAATGGGACTCTATCTCCTATCACACATATAGGAGTTGTGCAGATAACTGAATCCATAATTTTACAGGATGTCCTTTGTGTCACTTCCTTTACCTTTAATCTGATTTTTGTTCAAAAGCTTACTTCGCAGTAACATTATTGTCTTATTTTCTTACCTGATGTATGTTTTATACAGGGCCTTTCATCTTGGACAACGATTGGGAAGGATAAAGTTGAGCACGGCTTATATCACCTGCAGCCTGGCCCAGTGTCTCCAACTGATCTTGAGCACTCTCTTTCTAATCGTTTCATTAAGAGTAGTTTGATTTCAGCTTCTATTATGCATTCTCATGTAGAGTTTGATTTGTGGCATTATCATTTAGGCCACATTTCTAATTCCGGAATTCAACTTATTCAAGATCTAGTTGTAGTTTCTAATACTCAATCAATGAACTCTCATGTTTGTCATGCTTGTCCACTTGCAAAACAACATCGCTTGCCTTTTTCCACCAGCACACATAAAACCTAACAATTATTTGATTTCATACATGTGGACCTTTGGGGACCTTGTGTAGTTAAAGCTCGTGATGGGACACGATATTTCTTGACCATAGTTGATGATTTTTCTAGAAGTACATGGACATATATGTTTAAAAGAAAATCAGATGCAAAAATTCTGTCATGCCTCTTTTTCCAACTTAGTTGAAACACAATTTACCATAAGATCAAGGTTTTACGTAGTGACAATGGACTTGAGTTCTCTCTTCCTGACTTCTACTCAAAAAGGGTATTTTCACCAGAAGAGTTGCGTTGAAACACCACATCAAAATGGCTTGGTAGAAAGAAAACATCAACACATTCTACAGATAGCACGAGCTCTTAGGATTCAATCTAGAGTTCCTATGCAATTTTGGAATGAATGTTTGATGACTGCTGTGCATTTAATAAATAGGACTCCTACACCCCTGTTGCAAAATAGAACTCCATATGAAATTTTGTTTGGACATAAACTTTCTTACTCTCACTTACGTGTCTTCGGTTACTTAGCTTTTGCATCCACACTAGCAAGTGGCAGAAGAAAATTCGATCCTAGAAGTAGAAAGTCAATTTTTTTGGGATATCCCTTTGGAGTAAAAGGTTATAAACTCCTTGACTTGGACACAAATACCATTTTCCTTTCCCTTGATGTCATCTTCCATGAAACATATTTTCCTTTCCAAGTTCTTGCTACCTCTTCTCACACAACATATTATTCTTCACCTCTCCCTTTTCCAATTTATTCCCCCACTCCTCCTACAGAAATAGTAAACTCCTATCCTCCTTCTAACCCGCTACATCCACTTCACCTACACCTTCCAATTCACCAATTCCCATATCTTTACCTCATGTTGCTCTTCGAAAGTCTACCAGAACTCGTACAGTCCCTAAATATTTGCAAGATTTTCATTGTCAACTGGTGTCTTCATCACCCTTGCAGGTCAGCTCAACTCCATCTTCTCCATCGTCGCCCAAGATAAGCCTTCCCACTTCAGGTAAACCTTCTTCTCTTACTCATTTTTTATCTTATCAAAAATTATCACCCACATTTCATGCTCTCACTACTTCAATATCAATTCACACTTAACCAACTACCTATGGTGAGGCAGTCAAGGATCCTCATTGGCTTGATGCAATAGAATCTGAACTTTCTGCTCTTGAACAGAATCACTCTTGGATCCTTACCACTCTTCCTCCTAATAAGCATGCCATCGGGTGTAAGTGGGTTTACAAGCTAAAATACAATTCTGATGGTACCTTAGAACGTCACAAGGCACGCCTAGTTGCTAAGGGGTACACGCAACAAGAGAGAGTGGACTTCCATGATATATTCTCCCCCGTAGCTAAACTTGTGATCGTAAGGTGTTTATTGGCTATTGCTGCAATACGGGGATGACATTTGAAACAATTTGATGTTCAGAATGCGTTCCTTCATAGTAGTTTCGATGAGGAAGTCTACATGAAGAAACCTCATGGTTATTCCAATGGACATTTGGGGCAAGTTTGTAAACTACTTAAGAGTCTTTATGGCTTGAAACAAGCTTCCCGTCAGTGGTATTCCACCTTTTCCAGTGCACTCCTTGATTTTGGTTTCCAACAATGCAAGGCAAATTACAGTCTTTTTACACTGGCCATAAATCACTCTTTTACAGCATTGTTAGTATATGTTGACGACATCATTGTTGCTAGTTCAAACTTGACTTCCATTGCTACTTTACAAGAATTTCTCAGTGCTAAGTTTCGCATTAAATCCCTCGGGGACCTCTGATATTTTTTGGGCATTGAGGTAGCTCGTTTACAGCGTGGAATTGTCATTTGTCAACGAAAATATGCTTTGGATGTTCTTGCAGATTCTAGTTTTCTTAGTGCTATACCTTTTAAGCTCCCTATGGAACAAAATTTGAAATTGAGCAAATACTCAGGTCAGCCCCTTATTGACCCTGCTGTTTATCGACGTTTAATTGGACGGTTACTCTATCTCACAATTACACGCCCAGACCTAAGCTACGCTATCCAAAATTTTAGCCAATTCATGGCCTCTCCTACTGTATCTCATTTACATGCTGCACATAAGGTTCTTAAATACATTAAGTCTTCCCCAGGACAAGGTCTTTTCTTCCCCATCTCTTCACCCTTGAATTTGAGAGCATACTGTGACTTAGATTGGGCTTCTTGCCCAGACACACGATGCTCTGTCACTCGATATTGTGTACTCATTGGTTGGTCTTTGTTGTCTTAGCGTTCTAAGAAGCAATCTGTAGTATCTCGCTCCTCAACTGAAGCGGAGTACAGAGCTATGTCGAGTACCTGCTGCGAGCTCACTTGGATTCAGTATATTCTCCATGCTTTACAAGTTGACCATCCTCAACTAAGTTCCTTGTACGGCGACAATCAAGCTGCTATATATAGCATCTAATACCGTGTTTCACGGAAGGACAAAACACATAGAATTGGATTGCCACCTAATTCGAGATAAGCTTCAAGATGGTAGTCTGAAAACATTCCATGTTAACACTCATACTCAGCTTGCTAATATATTTACTAAAGCTCTTTCCTCTTATGTTTTTCGGTCACACTTATCCAAGATGGGGATAGAAAACCTCTATACTCTATCTTGTGGGGGGATATTGGAGCATACACAAATTAACCCAGACACAAGGAAGCTTCCAGAAGATGCTCTTGCTGATGTGTAATTCTGCTGTAATTTTAGTTAGATATTTACTTGCATAGAATATTTTGTAACCAATCTAGTTAGCATTGTTGTATATATACTACACGTTTTGTATCGTTTCAGCTGGTGAAATATAGAAGCCTTCATTCTTCATCATTGCATTTTATCTTCCTCCATTTTCATTTTTTCCAAGTTATCCATTTATTTACGAGACTTTTAGTGAAAGTGAAAGTTTGTACAAAATTCTAGGAATATTTACAAGATGTGTAGAGTTGGACGTGCCTTGTCTTTCGTTTTCTTCTGCTTTTCCTCTCTTTTCCCAAAGGGGTGAAAAGATTTAGGTGGGATTTATCAAATATATCTGAAGGTTTTGTTTGGACCTTCGCTGTCTATATGCATTTTAGTATCTGTACACCTAGTTTACAATTTCATACAAGAGATTTTGTATTTTCTTTTTGCCCCCTTTTACTGCAGACGGATATAGCTTAAATCAAAGATTTGAATGAGCGTGTCATAATTAATTAACAATTAGAAATAAAGAAAGATTTAGCTTTAAGATATCATAATTATTCTATAGTTTTGGATTGGTTCGAAGAAGTAGAGGCAGGCAGTTTGGTGTTGAATTTTATTCATCCACTCCACCACGACACCCCACAATCTGAATTCCGTTGCTTGATTTGGTGCGGCTTCTTACGAGCATCCTAAACATCCGAAATAATACTAATTTGACTCTGAGAGAGAGAGAGAGAGATTTATGTTTGGCTTCAAAGATGGATTTGTATGGTACTACGACTACACTGTTAAAGAGGGCGGAACTAGAAATATTATTTAGTGTGGGCACAAATTAATCAACGGTGAACTTTGATTGATTGACTGATGATAAAAATATAAAATAATATTACGACAATACAACTGTAAATCAAGCTATTGTAAATCTAAATATGATTTTTGCAAACCCACAAAAGCAATAGTAGAAATTCCACTAAATAAACAATTTGTACAATGAACTTATGGGGTTCTAATTTGTACAATTTGTACATTATTACTTATGAATTTTCGGGCTAAATGCACAATGGGTGTAAGTCACTTACCTTTTGTGTGGTTGGAGGTGAACAGGAGACAAATTTTGTATCCCCACGGCTCCACTTCCAGTATCTTAAAGCCTTGAGGCTGAGCGAAGCCGGGTAGTGGAGGAATAGCTTACAAATTTAGTCCTTACAAAATTGATTTCAACCAAAACGATAACTCAAGCATCACTTCACTAATTTTGTAAATTACATTAGGTAAAATAAATAATTTTAAAAGGTAAATTTGATTGGAAAAGCCTCTGCTCGGTTGCCTTAATCATATCTTGACAATCTATAAAGACTAGCCGACTTTCATTAAATAAGATTTTGGAGGAAAATGTGATCGAATAATGCGTGGTTAAAAAATCAAAAAATATTTTAGATTTACGTGTAATATTATTTTACAAAAGATATTGAAAGTAAGTTTTAAAAAAATGCATTTTCTAAAAAAATGGAACCCAACGAGTACTCAACTATCGACCAACCCAAACTTAACTATACATTTTACCATAACAGTGGAGCTCGACTACAACCACCCACTGCAATCCAAGGTTTCAGCAAACTCTATATTACTGCCCAAAATTTTTTAGGGAAAATCTTCTTGCCCCGGCTCAATGCCAGGCTCAAGAACATGGGCGCCCCCCTACTGGAGGGGGAGTTGACCAATGGGCGCCCTGTTTTTGGCCCTGGTATTGAGCCGGGCCCAATAGCACGGCTCAATTTTTTAATTCCGTCCCATGATTGCCATATGTAAATCATTTGACTTTCTTCAACAGTTCTAATTCCAATTTTTAAATTTTTCGTGACTGCCCAATAGAATTTTGATGCGTAAACAAAAAGTTCCAATTGCGCAAATTGCAATCAACCATTCTTTCTCTTCACTATAATTAATTAGAATTAGAAACACCTAAAAAAGATTAAAGAAAAGGGCTAAATATATTTGTTTCCTCGAATAAAAATGAAAGGAAAACAAAAAGGAGAATTTACATAAGACTACTAATTCACTGCATAATGGATAATTAATAACAAGCGTACATAATCACCAACACTGATCCGTTTCCCACCTTCGAGTCGGGTTAAATCTCGTCCTACCCGGACTCCTAAATCCAGAAACACTAGAAGTTTGCGGCCTCCGCCGTTGAAATACGGTGCTCAATTTCAAGTCATAGACCGCCCGGGCCTCAGGATCCGATAACGTGCTGTAGGCGTTATGGATCTCTATGAAATTTCGACCATCTGATGATGAAGGACAACAAATCGATGAACTCATAAAACGCGAGGTGGCATCGGGGTGGTACATCTTCGCAAGCGTTCTGTATGCCGTCTTGATTTCCGTTTGCGATGCGTTGTGTTTCACACGCAGAACTTCGTACAGGCTTCCCTTGTCCACTGCCGCTGCGGCTGGCGGCGCACCCTGGGCCACGGCGGAGCGTACAGACATGTGGCGGTGGTGCGATTGGAAGCAAATTTGGGGTTTAGAAGGAAAAACTCGTGTCGCCAGCATTGAAGATTGATTTTTTCTTTTTTCTGGGGGAATTAGATTGATTTATTTCTGAGAGAGAAGAAAATGAAGGGTTTATATTAAGGTCAGAGGAGGGGGAATTGGGGGGAGGGGGGGGCCCACGCAGCCAGCCTTTTTATTTTAGTGGTAAAACGTTTAATATATAAAACTGTGTGTTTGCTACTTTACTTGGATAAATTTCAGTGTGCTGACATGGCACACTGGATTTAATCGATGACTCGCTTCTAGAAGGTTATCATCTGTGTCTCATCGGCTCCAAAATACGGTGTTTGCTTGCCATCATGCTACAGTGTCACAGTCCTTCACATAATATCACATGATATTTTATCATTTGACTATTTTAAACACGATCAATTTTTAATCAAATCATCTACTGTGACATCATATTTTGTCACTGCATCTATTACAATTTTTCCAACAAAGTGGCAAAATCCTTTTGCTTGATTGGTAACAATTTCAGTAGTTACGTCGTGACATTTAGATAATTTACTTCCATTAATTTTATAAAATTTAGGGCTTGTTTTGTTTCCATTTTATTTAAAATGTATTTTTCTCTATTTTCTTTTCAATCACATTTTTTAATAAAATAATACTGTACATAAAAATTTTCCTTCTTTTTTAGTCACATTTTTAAAAAAATTATTATTTCAAAATATATTTTTCCCAAAACTTGAATCTAATGAAACCCAAATAAGAACTTAATATGTTGTATTTTGATATTTATGTTAGGTCTTTGGGAGTAGAATCAATAGCATCACACAAATTTGTGGGTATCCACTATCCGGTGGACACCGGATATCATCGTTAATACTAAATTTTTGTATGTCAGCAAATTCTACACCCAAAATACCTATAATCATTATAGATCATACGTAAAATATAGAAAAATTGAAGTACTCAGTCTGTATAAAATATGTGGGAATCACTGTTTAATTGAGATTCGACACATGTCAACTCAATAGTGACGGGAACACGATTAGAAAGAGCAAGTCAATCACATAGATGTACATTCCTTTTATTTTAGAATCATGCTAAGTGTGTGTTATATGGATTACGTCTTAGTGTAAATTGCGTGAAAATTTAAAAATTGTTGGGTGGGAAAGTGTTTTTTATTTTTTAAAAAAAAATTTCCAATCATGTGTTAATAAGTGACACAACAATTAAAAAAAAATGTAAAACAAGATATATATGTAGCATGATTGTATATTTTATGTGTTGTAAATCGAATGTTGTTTTGTACCACTCTATTATGAAATTTACCATGTGCCCACCCTCCTTAGTCCTTTTATCCATTATTGCCCGATACAGCCAAAACTACCTCAGGCCTATTTTATTACTTTATTTGTGATATTTCTTTCGCAAGTTGTCTTTAAGTTAAAGTTTTCAACTTGAGAAATAACAAAAGTATGTTTTATGACCACTCATGAGCATGATAACTTTAGATGATTTGGAATAAATAATAATAAATTCAATTACGTAACACTAGAACGTGAAAGAGTAATATATCTTAATTTTTCTCCAATAATATAATTATATACGAATTGTCTCATCTTGAATTCGAAGAAGTGATATAAATAATGACTCCCTTCTTAGGCAGCTTTAACGTTTTTTATATTCGATAGAAGGTTGAAACTCTGCCCCAACCAAATGAAACTAAAGGTCTGAAAGGACTCACGATCTGATCTATTATGGGGTCT
>CAIGRT010191050.1:0-24379 GCA_903798405.1 Fraxinus platypoda | reverse complement strand
ATTTGATATTGTTTATTTATTGTTTTTTTATAATTGAAGGTCATTTGGCTAAGAAACATTGAGCCGAGTTTTTTTAACCAAAATTATGGTTTGACTGGACTTTTTAACAAAGAGTCCCTTTTTAGATTAGGTTGGTCCAAAACCCAATTGAATTGAGCTAAAGCTAGCAAAATCCTAATTAATGTGTATTTGACTACACGAGAAAAGATCTCAATACCCTTCTTCCGGGAAAAACTCTTTGCCACCAATGTAGTTTTATACTTTACATCATCCTTATTCTTCTCTCCTTTAATTTTTAAAATCTATTTGCAATCTACCAATTTGTATCCTCTTGGTTTATTAACTAAAACCTATGTTTTGTTTTTAGTTAAGGAATGCATTGTTTCTTGCTTTGGTGCAAGCCAACACTTTGAATCTTTTGAGTTCCTTGCTTCCTTATAAGAAGTAGGTTCTAAACTTACAAAAGTTTGAATGTTAAAAGCATACACAAAGTCAGCTTCTCCAAATCTTGCTGGAGATCTAATGTTTGTTCTTCTTTCCCCTTCTCTAGTCTACTCATAATTTTCTACTCAAGATTGTTCTTCTTTCCCTGTCTCTAGGATATCAAGATTATTCTTCTTTCCCTGTCTCTAGACACTCATAATTTTCTAAGGGTTGGGGAACTGGTTCTAGGATATCAAGATGTTGTTGTTGTCCATGTTCCTCTTCTACTTTGTTTTGATGTTCTATTTGCTCTTTAGAATTAGGAAACTCCACTGCAATTTGTGTAGTGTGTTCAGAATCAAAGTTGTTTTGAGTTAAACAAGGCATAGCAGCTTCATTTGAATCCTACTTATGATTACTTCATAACTCCCATTTTCTTTATACCACAACCTTTAACCTTTAGCTCCTTCCCTATACCCAAAAAAAAAAAAAAAACTCATTTTTGGGATTTAGGTTCGAACTTGCCCTCTTCGTGATGTGCATAACTTGCACATCTAAACACTTTAATCTTGGGGTTCCTTACACAAGTTGTCAAAGTCAATATTGTAGAATTATAAATCATTGTCATTCGTTAACACTTTAATCTTGTTAATTGTTTGATTTTGAAAGAAAACATTCCATCTTTAAAAGTCGGAAAGGGAACAGTTTTTTATTTTAATGACAATGTCCAGGCTTTCCTTGAATAGTCATCTACAACTAATAACAAGAACCTAAAAGCAGTAAAAGTACTTACAGGGACAGGCCCTCAAAGGTCTGTATGCAAGTATTCAAGTATAGGAGTGGATTTGAGAACCCCGGTTTTAAATGAAATCTTACTTTACTTTCCTACTATGCATTACTCACAAAAGGGTAATTTTTCAATTTTATCTTTACCAAAAACACCCATCTTTTTGGGAATCTGTTGGCCTCTATAACTAATGTGACCAAGTATTTTGTGCCACATATTGGACTAGTCATTGTTATTGATAATGGATTACAGATTTTGTAACAAATTGAGTTTCTATGCTCAAACTTTTGTTACATCATTCGTACCCAAGACCTCTACCTTAAGGGAGTTAAGTTGAATTTTCAATTTGAATGAAAATATTCTTTACAGATTGTTTACGAACTGTACAAAATACCTTCCACTAACAGATTATTAACTCAAGAAAGATCCCAACCCTTTGTTGTAAGAATTAATCTATTTGTACAACATTGTTGACAATGTTGGTTGTGGCAAAAAGATGTTAGTTGAAAAGATGAATTGTTTTTTAAATTATCCAATGACAACGTGCCACTTGACATGTTTTCAACAATGTTGTTAAAATCATTGTACACCGAACATTGTTCTTGTTGTAATAAGAAGAAAGAAAGAACCTAAAAACTAGAATTAGAGACAATGAAGAGAAAATCCTAATAATGTTGAATCTGTTCCACCTACTACAATGAGGCAATCGTGAGCCTTAAATCAGAAGTCTCCAAAACCTCCAATCCAACCGTCCATCTTGCCACGTGTCTTCATCATAGTCAAAACACGTATGTATAATAATTTTTAACTTCACAGTACACGGACTGCGTCACTTTGTCACGAACTTGGACTGGACCATCATACACCGAGATCCCTTGTTTGGGCTCCACTAAAAATACATTTGGAAAAAAAAAAATTTCATTTTTTAATAGTAATATTTTGGAGAATGCGTAGTTAAAAAATAAGGAAAAATTTTGAATTTACGTATAATATTATTTTACTGAAAAATTATGATCGTAAATAAGAAAAATAAAAATGTATTTTGTGAATAAGGGAGCCCAAATAGGGGCTGAATCAAATGTTCGCATACCCAACAACTCCATTGCGTATTTGATCAATCAACTTGACTGGATACTCGAAACGTAAATTAAAATCTTACTTTTTTCCCTATTGTCACCGTCGATATGTTGACAAGGCGCGGTGCACCTATTTCCTCTTGTATTTTGAATTCTATTGAAATTACAAGTTGAGTGAGTGTATCACAGGACAGCGCATATGCCCATGGCTGTGGGCCTTAAAATTCTCAGATCCCTTGTGAAAACGAAAAGACAGAGCTTGCTAAGTTGCTACATTTAATTTTATTTGATTGTATTAGAGGGATAAACTTTTCCTTTTATCCATGCATGTGATGCTAGTCATAATTGTTTCTTTATGTGATCAGATAGCAAAATTTCTAGATTTATTATTTTTTTTTTTTTTTCCAGAACCCAAAAGTTTTGGCATTAGCCATATTTTGTAGATATCTCAATCCAGTCAAGAAGTGGTTACTAATTTGTAGTCTCTATCTTTCTGTTTCGGTATATGAGATGTAAACGGTCATGTTCGGTGCATAATCCTAGACAAACAATTATGTGGCTTCTCGTCACTCGCTACCGAAGAAAATTTTATAAATTTATTTTTGTACTCAAAATTTGAGAAGCCCACAACTTCATCCCAACCTCTGCACGTGTAACCAAAAGTGTCCCTAACATATTCTCTTGTGCTAAGATAGAAAGGCGAAGCCACCGCTTTTACCTCACTCTTAATCACCATCTTTAGTGTTAGTTGTAGAATAACCTCTCTATTATTTAGCTCCTTCTATATCCAATCTCATACAGTTCAAACCATTTTAAGTTAATTACTAGACACTAATTTTGTCTCTAGAACTAAACCAAGGGTCAACTTGCTCCAACAATGCTCTAAAAACCACCTTCTACATGCCGCTCAGTGCATTACAAACTGAAATCTTGTTTATTGTCATAAATCCCATCGACTTGGTTTGTTTACCCTTGGAGCTATAATGAACAAGTACCATCTACTGATATTTTAACTGATCGATCACAAAAAAACTACATATAAAAAGTAATATTATTAGAATCACTAGTTTTACAACATTAGTCTATGTAGTGCTAAGTGACATTAAATGAAACGTAAAATTAAATGAGTTACTTCGTTTTGTGTTTCAATGAGTTTATCACATAACATTTAGACTGATCAATGGTTCTACATATTATTATTCATTTGTAAAACGGAAACCCAAAAAAGAAAGTTAAATAAAATTATGAGGATGAGAGTAGGGAGGGGTGGGAAAGAAGTTGCTGTCCCGCCTGCAAAAGCATTCATGGTGCTTTTTTGGCAATACTAGAGTAGTTGTAAATATATGTTATATTATACCTTTGACACACACAAAAGCTCAATTAGCTGTTCTGATAGAAAATTTGCATATGATCAATCCCATGGAGGATCAGACAAGAATGTGGTAGGATTTGCTCAATCGGGCCATTTTTCTTGGCGAACGGTCGAAATGGGATTAGATTATATTTATTAATTATTAAGTTAAGCCAAAATCAAAGAAATAGTATCAGCTTAATGAGGTTACTTAAAGATGTTCCTATATGTGGTGGCTATAAATTTTCTTCTATTATCATTAGTACTCTATATGATAAGGCATGTTTGGCTGGCCATGACGACTTGACTACATGGAAAAATACAACATACATTATTTTATCATTATTAGTACTGTTGAGTTAACGTTGCCAAACAAGGCACTCAAATTTGTTAAGATGGAAACTTTTAGAGATAGGGTTCTGTCGTGTGGTAGCATTCTGCTCCTTCCTTTTGATTTGTCTCTTATAGTTGTTTGTTTGGCTGTCATGAAGTCATGTGAATGTCTAGGCCCGCCCTCTCCCTCCCTTTTAAAACACCTTTTGATCGCTGCTCATTAAGCCCTTTTACACAACATTACCATCTTCTGTTCACTTCCCTCAATAGCCCTCAATCTCAAACCTATAATTCTTTCATTGGATCATATAATCAAGAAAACTTTTCACTTCTTCGCCCCCACCTCGCGAAGAAAAATCCATCTAAATGACTCCAATGAACCTTAATTCGTTACCTTTTGTTCTCTATCGAAATGAAGAACAAGTTGATCAACACCCCTCGATATTTGGTGCAAACCATCAAGTTGCTTCACCATCTTCACTCTCATGCCATTATTTCTTCGACTCAACTCAAGATCATGCGGAATACTATCGCCATGAATTCTACCAGCCTCAGAGGCATCAAGAGGTATAAAGTTTTATGCTTGCTCATGGTTTTTATTAAATACCAAATTATACTGATGATCCCAGCTTACATCGGGATGATAATTATTCCCTATTATCTAATCTTATTGTACTATAATGGTCCCACAAATTCTTTTGATATTTTAAACGCAGGATGTCAATTATGCCTGTGGTGGTGGATCATACAACATTGAAAACAAAGAGGATACTGGTCTTAAATCAACTCTGTGGAAGAAAGAAAATCCATCTGAAAGTGTATGGGAGAATACTAATAGTCCAGTTAAGTGGATGCCATCAAAGATGAGATTGATGCACATGATGAAGAATTCGGATCGTGTTGATCTAAAATTAACTGACAGTGGTACAAATAAGTTTAAAAATCATCAGAAGAAGCCATCCTCATCTTTGGAAACTGATTTAAGCAGCAACAGTTCTTCAAACAATAATAGCCCAATTAGGGTTTGTGCTGATTGTAACACAACCAAGACCCCCCTTTGGAGAAGTGGTCCCCAAGGTCCTAAGGTATACTTTTTTTCTCGAATTTTTAATGCCATGTTTGAGATGTTATATTAGACGGCAAGCATTGGTCCTATTGGACAATATTAAGTAAGAAAAATAAGCTATCCAGTATCAGTATTGAGGCGTCAATTAAAACAAATATATCCTAATATAAATTGTTAATTTGCTAAATTTCAATCACCAATTTGTTGGTTTTTCTTTTCGATTTTTTTGTAGTCTCTCTGCAACGCCTGTGGGATTAGGCAAAGAAAGGCGAGGCGAGCCATGGCTGCAGCAGCTGCTGCTGATGCTAACGGGATGGCCATTACGACTGAACCATCCTCTATGAAGATCAAGGTTCACCACAAAGACAAGACTGGCAAAAATGGACATGCTGCACAACTAAAGAAGCATTGCAAAATCGCTGCAGGACCATCCAATGATAAGAAGAAACTCGGCATCGAGGATTTCTTGATAAATTTGAGCAAGAATTTGGCCTTTAACCGAGTATTTCCACAAGATGAGAAGGACGCTGCGATCCTGCTAATGGCTTTATCTTCTGGTCTTGTCGATGGTTGATTCAATTTCTACAAAAATCGGAGTGTGTTTTCTTGATTTAGCTAGAAGTACTATGATTAATTAGAATTAGAAGCACGAATGTGTGAGAATGAGTGAGATTATTTTGTCATAATTTAATTTTAAAAAATCATAATAAATTTGTGTGGCAATCTTGTAAACCTTTTGATGAATTTGGACAAGTAGATATCTTGGATCTCTTGTTCAATATCCATTCCATCAGTTGTTGTGTTACTTATGCTCAGAATCTTTGATATCAATTGTTGGGAATTCAAGAATCACGTATCGCTCTGATACCACTTGTTATGAAACAAACAAGATACCAGAATAGTTTTGATACCACTTGTTGTATTAATTATGCTGGAGAATCGTTGATACCAACTACCAGATTGTGATGTTGAAATTGTATGCCACAATAATGAAGTATATGATCACAAGCAAAAGAATAAAAGAAGACAAGAAAATATCGTAGAGGAATTAGGAGATTTTGTCACCAATAATAATTGAGAAATATACAATTGATCCTAAAATTCTAGTAATCTCTTTTCTCACAATATTCTCACATTATAAAATTGTATAGAATGACCTAATATTTATATGAAACATGTATGGGATATCAAAACCTTCATAGTAGAGTTGTTGATGAAGTAAGATGCCAAAAAATCAAGTTCAAAGCGAAAAAAGAGAGGAAAACGCGAAAAATCGGAACATGTATTCTGCCCAATTTGATTTTTTTTTTTTTTTTTCCAAGTTGTTTTCTAAATTCGAACTCTTCTTCAAGTCCAATACCAATTTTTCACTCTCAATAGTCTTCCAAAATAGAATTTCAACTAATAGAATTTCAACATGACATAAGATTCCAATAGCATCTCAAACTGAATTTTTTTTTACGTGTATTTCAATTAGAATTCTTCAATTACTTCAATAAGAAATTCGGGTCATACACAATTCTAATAGCTATCAAATTAAATCAATTAAGTATTAAAACCTTTAATGCTACATTGAATTTTCTTGATCAATTTGGTTCTTTATAATTATTTGTCATATGCATGAGGTACTTAAATCTTTTTATTTTTTTTCATTTTGATGAATATATGAAAAGGCTACATACGTTTCTTTAACAAGTTCAAGCTTTTGTTTTAGTTATTTAATTACCCTTTTCACTAAAATTGATAATTAGTTAAGGTGTTCATGTTAAAACTAATTTAAGAATGCGTCACACGCCTCCTTCTTCATACTCGAATTTGTATCAAATCAAGGGCTCCTATCTAGTCGCTGAAATCAATAAATTTAAAAGATCACCTAACAATTAGGATATCTCATAATAAAACTTTCTTTTCATGTGGCTAACATTGATTAGAACAATGAGACAAATATGTACTAAGAGAGACTGACCAAAATTTCTCATTTCTTTCACTAAAGACAGACAGTTTCAACAAAAGAAATGATAAATACTTGGCAATATGCATGATATAATAGATGCAGTTTTATCTTTTGGTTATACACATAATGCCAGGGTTTTAGGGTGTATTTAAATTTTAAAAGATGATCTGCAACAAATGTTATGACAGAAAATGAGTTCACACTAAAAAGCTTTTGATATTATTATGCGGTTGGTCTGGACTTGTAGTACATCAATCATGATTGTGATGATTGGAAATAGAACCTTGCTACTGTTACAGAAGTAAGTACTATTTTAAGTAATTACCACCTAAATAAATTACAATCTTGCTACGGTTTACAGAAGAATTTCATCTGTAAAAATAACAGATAAGACACATTGGGGTGGGCCTCATTTTTTATAATAATATTTTATTCACATGGAGCCCACCCCCATGTGAGTATATGTAAAATTTACAGAACAAATAGTTCTGTACAAGGAGTAAAATCCTTGGAAATAACAAAAAAAAAAAGAAAACTTTTAGACTTGTGAAAAGTCACCTAAAGGAGACCACTCTTTTAAGACACTACTTTTTTAAAGTAGCCCGATATTTAGGGCGTGTTCGGTAGAGATTAAAATCAGATTAAAATTGAAAAATTAGTCGTTATTGTTGACTTTTATTAGACGAGTGGGACCCAGTATCGGTTATATTTTTAATTTTAATTGGATTTTAAGCTTGGCCAAACATGCTCTTATTAATGGGGAAATGGGATTGTGGAACCACATCCGGGGGAATGGGGAAGGAAGCACGAACTGGAGGAATTAGGTTTATTAATTTTTTCTCCTTTTTTTTTTCTAGTTTATTATTTATTTTTACTTTTTATTAAAATTAAGTGTCTAAGCTGCTATAAACTTGAAAAGATGGGACAATTTATGCCCAAGAAATTAGGTTAATTAAGAACCAACTTGTTCTAATTCAAATAAGTTAGGAATGTCCACTGCACTTTTTCCTTAATGTTTAATACATATATCATCTTGCTTATAAATTAAGTTGTGTTACTCATTACAAATACACACACACATATATCACCAATTTATTGGTTGATTCACATAATGAATATCTCGTGAATAGTTGATCCAAAACATGAATGACAAGATTGAATCGAAGAATTGGAGAACGCTCTCACAATTTCATTAATTTTTTAATCAAAACTAATGATTTACTTGAACATTGTTTCTCATTATGTTTGATTGGAAAAAAATTATCTTGAAAGTTTCTTAATATTTATTCGATTATCAGATATTTAATTTTGACGAATCAACAAGCATTTGGACATGTTATTCATTCATGTATTTTTGTTGCATCATATATATTCCACAATTGACAATAAAAGTTTTAATGCTTACTTCATCTAAAAATTGAATATGGTTCGAAATCTTTTCTTATCGAATTATATTAATATAGAAAATGTTAAAAGGAAGGGATATGAACCTCCACAAAATTATAATCACAAACTCACATGAGCTACAAGCTATAGATTCAATACTCACATTTACTCATTACAATATGTACTATTCATGCATAATCTTTAAATCAGTTAACACAACAAATTTAACTTAAAAGCTTTTCAAATAATCCGAGCAGATTGAATTCACAATCTCTCCTAAAGACAATTTTGTCTCCTCTAGTGCTCAAGGTTACAAGCAATTCTCTACTGGGATAGTAGGACCTCAGTCACATAGGAACCAGCGAACATAACTTCTGCCATTTTCACTGAATTTGACATGAAAGCTCAACCGAATCTTCTATACACAGTAGAGATTTATTTTGCAGATAACCCGAATTTTTGTTTAATCGTACAATCCAATAGGGGATGACCATACTTATTTCTGGAGATACTTTTTAGTTGCTTTGGCTGAATATTTGTGTAGTAAACGATAGGGAGTAAAATCAATTTTTTAATATTTTAAAGTTACTTTATGGAATACCCTATATATATACAACCTTTGGATGTGGCCATTCATCCAAGAAATAATTAAAACCCTGTAGTTGTAAATTTCATAAAATTTAATTCTCTTCCTTTAAAAATGAATTCAAAGCTTTCCTTTTCCAACACAACAGTTTATCTAGCTAAATCATATCAGAGCCGCTGTTTGCTAAAAAAATCAGTAACCTTTTCCAATTGTATAGTTCTCTTGTAGATAATAGTGTACTTGAAAGGGACCAGGACCTCTCTTAGAGATTAGATGAAATAATCTGATTAGACAACCTCATCCACATGTAACTAATGATGCCAACTTTCCCAAGAAGATGAGGATAATTTTAAAGGATTAGCCTTGATCCATATACATCTATAGTACGAGCAGGATTTGTTGGGAAGAGAGCTGCTTGATGGCCAGGGCTCATGTGGCCCGGCCATCTGGGGTGCCATCCCCCACCAGTAGGGGGCGCCATGTGGCCCTGGCCAGACAACTTTATTTTTGTTGAAACTTTAATCATGCACGGTAAAAAATAAAATAATTTCAATTTTCACCACAAATCGGCTTTATATTTAGATTGAAATTACGATAAGAATAATATATTTTCTACAAACTCTTTTGCTAATTTTGGAATTCGAACAATCATGATTTGGAATCCACAACTGTCACATTGTCCAGTCTTTAACGAAAATCCACACAGGGAACAAGATGAGAGAATTAGGATTCTCTTTTTTTTTTTTTTTTTTTGCTAGCAATACATTAATTGTATTGTATTATTTCTCAAACCCAAATGACTTATTAATAGAAGTCCAAGTGGGCTTGGCCTAACACTCAAACTTAGAATAATGTTATTTATCATTATAATAATGGAATATCGGTGATATGAGAGTTTATGTGGAATAATAAGATTGAAAAGTTCAATTTTTATGAGATCGAGGTAGGGGTGTCAACGAGTCGAGTCGAAACTCGAAACTCGGGCTCGGCTCGATAAAAAATGGTTAGGCTTTTTTTTGCCCGAGCTGAGCCAAGCAAAAGCTCGACAAAAAAATCGAGGCTCGACCCGAGCTTTTGACTCGGGCCCAAACCGAGCCGGCTTGTTCTTTTTTTTATTCTTTTTTTCCTTTTTTGTTGTTGTATTGTATAGTTGCAGGCAGCTATCTATATTTTAAAAAAAAAAAAAAAATTAATGCTACTTGCAACATTTTTGTTTTATAATTTTTTTTAATGAAACTCGACTCGGCTCGTCTGCGCAGAAAATGGCCCGTAGCACGGGCTGGCTAGAGCTCGAGCCGATGCCCCAAAATGGGGCTCAGCCCGAGCCACGAGCCTGCTCGGCTCGGACTTTTCCCTGGCAGAGCCACGGGCCGTCCGAGCCTACGAGCCACTTTGACATGCCAGATAGAGCGAAGGGAAGGAGAGAGAAAGAAAAAAATGTGAGAAACAATGGATTGCCACATCACCCATGTTGCATCATCATGATAATAAATAACATTACTCTTGACTTAACCCAATCCAATGTTTAATTAATCAGTAAACATGGTCCATTAATTAATTAATCCGATTTATTAATTTGAGCCATTAATAAGTAATACAATTAACTTGTCAATGAATTAGTATATTTCATTTTTCTAGTTTTCCTCTTGTGTGTAACCCATTGTGTTCTCATTTTCGATGCTTAACGACGTGAATTATTATTTTGACCTAATCAAAATAAGATAAATTAAAATACCCTTTTAATTTATTATTAATTTACCTAGATTGATTAATTTATATTCGTCGTCTCAGATTGACATGTAGCAATAGTCAAGACAACATATGTGATGGGAAATGTCATAGGTATGATAAAATCAAACTTGTTCGTTTACTGTAAACCTATGATCCATTCGTCAATATGATCCTATCAATTACGAGATATGAAGTGTATCAATCTTGATCATTGGTCATATCTTTCATTCCACTATTAAGCCAATATTAGTTGAAAACTCTTTTCGACTTATGAGTACACCTTGATCAAGAATTTCGTTATCAACTTAACTGAATGAAATGTAAATCATAATCTCTTACTATCTAAGAGTAACGAATTCTCTACTCATCATTCATATCCTTCATTTGATTTTTGACACACTTGAACGATGCTGTATTACCGATTCTTGACAGAGTAATATCCAATATCGCCAAAATATGACTGTCCTCATATAAGGCACGATGACCTCAAGTCGAATGACAAATTCTACTACCGAACGCTAGAGATTAACTACTGACACTCAGATAGTTATCCATGTGGAATCTGATCAGCAGATCTCCAATTTTTTGTTCTACGACAAAACAAGCACGTGTTCATTTAAATGTCACCACATTTTAACTTGTGAGATCAGCTACCTACTTTAAAAGTAAGGAATGTCACATGTGATGATATATCCGTAATAACGATATCCGTATCTTGTTATTATTTATGACCACGAATGATTTAAAATTCAGTCATATGTAATTTATGTCTCACAATCACAACTTTTTGTGACTAACAAATTATTAAGACTTGAATTTACGGGCTATATTATTTTAATTTATTAGAATAGTAATTCAAATAAATAATAAATCTTACCATAAATAAAATGTATTAATTATATATTAAAAATGTTTAGGTCCAAAATCGATTGAACATATGGCATAACACTTATAAAGTCCGACTTGCACTAGATTCAATCACTTTTGTATCAAATATCATAATACACATGTATGAGATCAATAATGTTAGGAACTGCTTCAAATTCATTAATGAACTTCTTGATCCGACCACAACCTTTGTTACTTTTGAAGAAATAATGTATTAGGCTTCTATTATTAAATCAATGGTTATTTCCTGTTTGGAACATTTCCAACTAACTACTCCATTATAAAAAGTAAACATATATCCAAATTGAGATTTGTCATTCTTCTAGCCCAACTAGAAGTTAGCATCAGTGTATCTTTGAACTCTCAATTCATTTTCTCCATATAAAATCTTCTTAAAATTATATATGAGTAGATTGGGATATGACAAACAATCTTCTAGATCTATCTCTATGATCTATCTCTATAGATGAAGTTGCTTCTCCCATATCTTTTATGGAAATATTATTTGACAACCAAAATTTCAACGATTGAAACATAGGGATGTCATTTCCTATTAATATATTATCTACATATAATATCAGGAATACGAAAACGCTTCCACTATCTTCTTGTAAACATATGGATCGTCTTCGTTTTTTGATAAAATTCAACATTTTGACTTTTTTATCAAATCGAAGATTCCAACTCTAAGAGATTTGTTTCAATCCATACATGGATTGATCAAGCTTGTATACTTTGTTAAGTATATTTGGATTCAAAACCTTCGAGTTGTGTAATGTACACTTCCTCTTGCAAATTCCTACTCAGAAATGCATTTTTAACATCTATTTACCATAACTTATAGTCATGGTATGCAGCTATTGCAAGTAAAATTCGAATAGACTTAAGTATGGCTAAAGTCGACTCTTGTCATTGTTTGTAATCATTTTGGTACTAGCCTTATTTTTTATATATAGATGTTTCCATCCATGTTGACTTCTGTCTTATAAACCCATTTACAATCTATGAGTTTTATCCCATCAGGCAGGACAATTAAGGTCCAAACCTTGTTTACATACATTAATTTCATTTCGGATTCCATGGCCTCTATCATATCTTTGAGTCAACACTTAACTTTGCTTCTTCATAATCAGTAGGTTCAGTATCGGCAATTAGTAATACCTGGTTAGTAATTGTGAATTAGTACTTTTTAGGAGGTCGAATGATCCTACTTGACTTACGCTGAGCCGGAGTGTCCTCAAGAGTCTCTACTTCCTGATCAAAAGGTGTGGGATCATAGTTAGGTTCATTTACTTGGTCAACTATATCTGTTGATTTTTAAACTCATTCAAGATCTATTTTGCTTCCACCGTCATGTCCTAGAATAAACACTTTATCTAGGAATATGACATGTCTTGATATGAACACCTTCATTTCAATGGGATTATAGAATTGATATCCAGTTGTTTCTTTTGGATATCCTACAAATATGCATTTATCGGATTTAGTTTCAAACTTATCCAATTTAGTACACTTAACATAAATATCACAGTTCTAAACTTTAATATAAGACAAATTGGGTCTTATACATTTCCATAACTTATATGGAATTTTGTCAACTGATTTTGATGGGACACGATTTAGTGTATAGTACATTGTAATCATTGCATGATCCCAAACGATTTTAGAAAGTTTGCATGGCTCATCATTGATCATACCATATTTAATAGTGTGCGATTCCTTCATTTAAATACACTATTATGTTGTAGTGTATACAGTGAAATTCATTGCGAGAGAATCTCATTCTCTTTTAGATAATTAAAAACTCACCTTTAAGATATTCTCTACCTTTATAAGATCATAGTGTGAGAATACAGTTACCTAATTGTTTGTTTACTTCTACTTGAATCTCTTGAACATTTCAAGAGCTTCATGCTTGAATTTCATCAAGTAGACATGACCATTTCTGAAATAGTCATTAATAAATGTAATGGAATAATGAAACCTCATCTAGCATTAACTAACATGGGTCCACGTACATCACTATGAATTAGACCCCATATTGTGTGGCTCTAACTCATTTTCAAGTAAAAGGTAATTTGGTCAATCTTATCTAACTGTATGATTCGCATTTGTCAAATAATTAAAAATCAGTTGACCTCAAATATCCATCTCTATAATTTGGAATTACGTTTTTTCATTTATGTGATTAAGAGTGTAACGCCAGATATAGGTAATACTTAGATTATCACTTTTAAGCCCTTTAATTTCTACATTCTTTAAAGAATTCTTAGTATCTAGAACATAAATGTCATTTTACCATAATTACAAAATATCTTATTAAGACAAAATGAACAACAATTGTCCTTAACATTAACAATTCATGTCCAAACAGTAAATAAAACTAATGTTTATGGTAATATTGAGAACAAACGACATTTCTCTAATTCTAATACAAAGTCTAAAGGCTATGGCAAGAAGTATGCTCTCACAGGCAATGCATCAACATTTACTGATTTTCAACGTGCAAGTCAACTTCACTCTTTTACAGTGTTTTACTTCTATTTAGTTTCTATATATTTATACAAACTTGACATCCGTATCTGGTATTTAATACCCAAGAAACTAATGAAGTANTTTAGACTTTCTCTTAATGCCCTTAGATGAATCAATGACTAAGACTTACTCATTACTAGCTTTAATGTTGGGCTTAATAGTCTTAAGCATGTTCAGCAACTCAGGGAGTGTGCACTGGAGTTTATTTATATTAAAATTCATAATTAGCTACAAATAACTCTATAACAAAGATTGCGGAACCAAGTCTATACTTTGTTCATGGTCCGTGACTAAACTCAATTGAGACAACTTCTTAATATAATCAACATCTTCAGTACATGTGCTCTAACTAATGATCTTTCTGTCATTGTGCATTGGTTTAGTTGCTAGGAAATCTCGTCTTTCCACATATGATTGTTCATTATTTAACTCCTTAAATGAAAAATCATCGTGTTAGCATTTATAACCTCATATTGCTCTTGTAACTCAGATGACATAGCTGTAAACTTCACACATGTTGCAATATTATCGTCATTACTATGTTTATTAAACAATCACCACTTCCTTTCGAGTCATCAACAAGTGTCTCTAGAAAGAGCAACTCAAGGATATAATCAATTTTCTCATGCCTGAGAACAATTTTCAGATTGCATTGCCAATCAAAAAAATTTGGCTTCGTTATTGTCATCCAGTATGTCTCTCAAATACATATGGTTACTCATGATTCAAAAAAGCAAATGACGAAAAATAAAGAATTAATATGTATTAAAATACATTGCATAATTTAATATGGATTTTAATTAAATTATTAAATTAAATATGCTCCCACTGTTTAAATAAATTTATAATCATCATACATAAATTAATGGAATTCATACTTGATTTCCAGTGGATTCGAATCACATTTGTTATATTAAGACCTTAAGTGTACTCTACAAACTTTAATAAAACATTTGAGTATATACAATTATCAATTGTATCTCCATACAACTCCCAAATAATTAAGCTGACAACTATTTGTCTTCACAATTCTTCTATGTTAGCTTAACATGCCTCTAGAATTTATCTTCATGAGTGCACTCAACAAAAGATGAATTTTAGTTAAGTCGAACATATCATTCAGAAATATTTAATATTTCATAGCGTCAAACATATCCTAATAGATTAGTCTTGAGTGTACTCAACAAGATAAGATCGATTTAGAACTCTTATTTTTCACTATAATGATGGAAGGAGAATAAAAATACCGACTTAATATTTGAATGAGGGATTTTTCATGCAAATGTCTCATCATGATAATTATACATATTTTATCATATATCTAGCATACACATAAACATGCATAAAATAGTGTGAACAATTATAAACTTATACTATCTAGTCTTCCTGAGCTATAAGAAAGACTAGTTGGTCAGTTTCTATGGAGTATTTCATTGACTCGTACAAAACTCAATCTCTATGGTCTCTTCCTCTTCTTGCATATCCACTTAGTCCAACTGCAAACTATATTCTATACTAGTTGGCATGCAGACCTAAATAATTGGATACGCAGGCCTATAGGCTATAATAATTACAACGAACTCGTATGCCTAAAATAAATAAGAACTCGTAAGCCCATAAAACGAAAGAATAAAATTAACAATTCAACACGTCAACATGGTTGAGTCCATAATCATCCACTAAATAAATTTTCATCATATAAATGTATTCCTATATAATACCCAACATTATATGCAAACACGTTTCAATTATCTAGTAATTAAGGTCATCTAAACTAATTTAGACAAATGTATCAGAACAATTAACTGGTTAATTAATTTGATAAATTTTAATTAAATAACAAATTATAGTCCAACTTTAATTCCACAATATTAAGATGGGGTAGTTTAATTAAAATTAAATACCAAATTAGAGTCAAATTCTAATTCCATAGCTTCATGGCAAGTTTATTTAATTAAAATCAAAATTTAATTAAATACCATATTAGAGTCCAACTCTAATTTAATTGAATTAATATTTTAATTTAAGATAAAACTTGTAAATAAAATAAAATTCAATTTAGAGTCAAATTTTAAAATATAAGTAAAAATCCAATTTTAACGATAATTTAAGACTCTTCAAATCTAAATAAAATTTTCAATGGATCAAGATTAAAATTTGGATAAAAGTCAAATTTCTAGTCAAAACTGAACTTAATGTCAAACCTTTTAAAAATCCAATTCTAAAAACCCTTTTCAAATTTAAATTCAAACTATCTTGAAATTTACAATTTGACCCTAATTTAAAACTATAAACAGGTCCTTCAATAACATAATTAGCATGACAAGCCCCCCTTTCAAAAATTGCAAACTGACCCTTAATACTTAATTGCACACGAGACACTGTAATTTTATAAATTGCATGACAAGCCCCTGCTCCCCAATCCCTCTACCCGTATCGAAAACCCTAATCCTATATTTTTTTTCGACTTGGCAGCGCCAGCTATTGCCTGCATCGCTGACTCCATCTGCAATAGGAGTTGTCGCACATAGGCGACGGCACCCTACTGTCGACAAAAGTGCAAAAATGTTGTTGTATAACGCATTGGCGTCTGTTGCTACTACGCAGCAGTGCGCACACCCATTACTAGATTTAAGAAAAATATAAACAATCAACTTTCGATTGTTCCAAGATGCAAAACAGTTTCTAACAAGCACAAAATAGGCTATGATATCACTGTGGAAATTTACTTTATCATGCACATTGGTAAATAAAATAATTTCAATTCCCATCACAATTTTGTTTTATGTTTATATAGAAATTGTGATAAGAGTAATATATTTTCTAATTTCTGCAAACTCCTTTGTTAATCTTAGAATAAGAAAAATCATGATCTGCAATCCACATTTGTCCAATTGTTTTGCCTCCAATGGAAATTCACATAGAGAATAAGAATGAGAGAATTATGGTTTCTCCTTTCTTGTACAAGCAAGTTAATAATTGTGTTGTATTATATCTTAAACCCTAATAGCTTATTAATAAAAGTCCAGTGGACTTGGCCCGACACTTAAATTTAACACAATCCAATATTTAATTAATTAATTAAACATGGTCAATTAATTAATTAATCTTATTAATTAATTTGGTCCATTAAAAAGTAATACAATTAATTAATTGGTCAACACTTGTCAATTGATTAATTTAGTATATTTCATTTTTCTAGTTCTCCTTTTGTGTGTAACCTATTAAGTTCTCATTTACAATGCCTAGAGAAGTGAATTATGATCTTGATCTAATCAAAATAAAATAATTTAATACACCATTTTAATTTATCATTAATTTACTCACATTAATTAATTCACATTTGTCATCTCATATTGTCATCTAACAGCAATGTGTCGGGCAACACATGTGAAAGGAAATGTGACGTGGCATGACAAATCAGATTTGTTTGTTTACCATGAAACAATAATCCCTTCATCAATATGATTCGATCAATTACGATATATAAAGTGTATCAATTTCGATTATCGATCATATCTTTCATCCAACAATTAAGTTAATATAAGTCGAAAACTTTTTTTAACTTATGAGTATTTGTTTTTTGACCAAGGATTTCATTATGAATTTAACTGAATCAAATGTAGATCATAATCTCTTACTATCTAAGAGTAATGAATTTTCTATTGATCTTTCACAACCTTCATATAATTCTTGACATACCCGAACGATGTTGTATTACTAATTCTTGACAGAGTAATATCCAATATCACCAAAGTGTGACTGTCTTCATATAAGGCACGATGACCTCAAGTCGAAGGATCAATTCTACCTATAGTCACATGGGATGATTGTTTAGATCTTTGCATTGGGGAGGGGATTTGAGTCTTTCACTTCTCTTTGGTATTTCTACAACTCTCCATCCCCCATCATAACTTGTTTTTGGTTGTATGAAGCATTCTACCAATAGGATCTTACAAGATCAATACTGATGGATGTGTCAAGATGGATTTACGAGTGGTGGTGACATCATTAAGGACCATATAGGGCACTGCATCAGGGTGTTTTCATCATCATATGTCCTAGTCCGATTTTGGAGGTCGAGCCCAAGGCTATATTGGATGGGATTCTACTTGTCAGAGGACTTGGTATCTCAACTATTTGGGTTAGGCGGATTCAATTGTGGCTATTCACTGCATCACTAAGGTTGGACGACCATAGACGATTCAGAGCATTGTTGGACATATTCGAGACTTCATCTCCTTCAACAGAGGCACAATTTCCCACATCTATAGAAAGGAAAACTAGGTTGCAGACTCGATTGTTTCAGAGGGTTGGGATTAGCGCTGCTATCAAGATTATGGACCATTCAACCTACCTCGGCAAATTAAGACACTTGTGCAAATTGACGACATGGACTGCCCATCGTTAGAAGTTTATATACTAGTTTTCATTTACATTTACTTGATTTCATTTATTTTTTGACATTTGTTGCTATGTTGCATTCAGGATTCATGTATACTGGCCTCTTTTATGATATATAGTATAGGAGAAACACACGAACGGTGTGGTGTGTATATTTGTGAGAGGGGTAGCTAGTCTAATGTTGAATTGAACTTAATTATGCTAAAATCGGACTAAACCAGTTAGTCATCAAGTAATTTTGTCCACTCATAGTCCTAATCCATCAACACTTAATAGGAATAAAAAACCTAGAAGATGTTCGATATTTTACTAAAACACACTTTAGTCCTTAGCAAGGGTTTCTTTAAACCCTATTATCGTTATTAGACTTCAAGAGATTTTTTTGACAATTTTTTTTTGGTGAAAAATGCACTCAACTGCTCGAACCCATGGATAATTCAGTCGCTATTAGAGATGTCAATGGGCCGAGCCGAACGGCTCGGCCCTTAAACCTATGAGCTCGGCTCGGCTCGGCTCGTAGCTCATTTCTCCACGAGCTCACGGGCTCGGCTCGGCTCGTGGCTCGCCAATTTTTTTTTTAGCTTTTTTTTATTAATTTTTTTTAGTGTTTTTTCACGAGCCCAAGAGCCGTTCGTGAAAAAACGAGCCGAGCCGGGCTCGGCTCGCCTAGCGAGCCCGCCGCTCAACTCGTGCTCGGGTTTGAGCTCGTCTTTTGACGAGCCGAGCCATGAGCCCACGAGCCGACTTGGCTCGATTGCCACCCCTAGTCGCTATAGACTTACTTTTAGTACCAAAAATGTAAAATAAGAATACAAAGGCTAAGTACTAAAAACTATCGATCAAAAAAATATACTGTGGCCGTGGCTTAGGTAGTCACTACTTTACTGGAAAAGGGGTGATGGAATACACTATTGTGGTAGCCAAAACGACAGATTCCCTTGCCACATGACAATATCTTGCTCGAAGGACGGATCTAATACTGGACTAAAAAAATTTTAAACCGAGCTAATATGTAAAAACAAAAAATTACACATAAATTTTTTTTTCCTTATAAAAAGAATAGAATAGAGGCTACTGGGCTGAAGCTTAGCCAGTTCCCTCTAAATTCGCCCCCTACCTTGTTCCTTATATAGGAGCAGCTTTGACTAAATATTCTATGTACTGTAAACAACCCATTTTAATCATTTATGATGATCTCTCCAAGAAAAGCCCAAGCTTAATGCCAAATGTAGCTTCTATTACAAAGGTTGTCTGATCGTGAATCTTATCTAGGGAATGTTTTTAATTTACGTTCACGGCTTTTGAAAAGAGCCGCTAACATATCTCATAATGATAAACTATTTTAGACCACATTTCTACTTGGGAATTGGGACCCTACAAGATACGGCATAAGCCCCAATACAAATTGTGTCGGTGTAATAATGATGTACATAAAGGAAACTTACTTTGCCCTTGTTTGGACTCCATTTTTTTTTTAAATTTATTTTTTCAGAACTCATTTTCAGTCACATCTTCTTCCATAAAATAATATTATACGTAAATTCAAAATAATTTTTTGTTCATCAAAATCACATTAAAATAGAGCGCAAATAGAGGCTTAGTAAATTTAATGTGTTGTATTAACAAAATTTAATAATTGCGTTATGAAACATGTTTTTCTATAGCAATGGCACGAACGTGTCTCGTTTTTCTTTCTTTTTCTTTTTTAAATACTTTATTCATTGACAGTTAGTATATTTTCATTTTTATATAGTACTTTATTCATGGACTGGGCTATTGTTGTCGCAGGTAATTCAATTTAAATGAATAAAGACGTGGGCCATAAACTCTTTGTCAAGTGGGCTTATCTTTGAGCCTAAAATATCATGGCGGATATTAATTGGGCTTTTGAGCTTTCACGTTATTTTTAGTTGGAAATAATGCACAACTAAAAAGGTTCCAACATACATTTTAAAAATAAGAAACAATTTTGTGACTTATTAATTAATTAAATAGGTCAAGATCACAAAAACTCACAATTTATGGTCGCAATCACGTATTAGTCACAAATTGTACAACTCTTCGTTTTACTCTACTACTTCACCACTACCAACATTACTCAAATATTGTTGCCATCGCACCACCACTACACCAACCACCGTCAGCACCTCCACCTTTTAAAAACTACCGTCATCTACACCTCAATCCCCTCTCAAACAAAACCACCCCTACCATCGCACCAACAAAGACCACCACCATCACCTCCATGTCCACCGCCACTCGAATGATGATGTCACCTTATCGACATCACCACCACTATCTCTGAAATATCACACTATGATTTATCAAAATTTTGACAGCATCTCATCTATAATATGGACTAAATGAACCAGAAATATAATACAATATCTCCATTGTGAGTATACAAAATAAATTGGAGCCCATTTTGCCCTCAACATACTCATGACAATAAAGTGAATAATAGCAAATCAAATTTATAACATGCAGATAGCCTATCATGTATCATATGAGATCATATATGTTATAGATAATAAAATGAAAATGTAGGTAGCATGGCATATGTACTGGCTGTAATTAAAATAGTATCATGATATACTAGTAGTGATGTGGCATGCGTATTTTGCAACATAATATAATGCATATGCTAGCAGTAATAATGTAATGCTACTAGGATACTAGCATCACAATAGTCCCCCAAGTCCAAGTATGAATATTTAAATAATGTGTGGACTTTTAGTTAGAAGCGAGGCTCTGAATATAAGTAGTTGTAATGAAGTTAATGTAGAGATGAGGCTCTGAATATAAGTAATTATGATAAAGCCAATGCAGATGTAAGGCTCTGAATATATATGTAGTTGTGATGAAGCTGATGCAGAGTTGAGTCTCAAAATATATAAGAAACTATGATTAAGTTGATGTAGAGGTGAGACTTTAAATATATAAGCAGTTGTAATAAAACTTATGCAAAGGTTAGACTCTTGATATATAGCAGCTATGATGAAGCTAATGCAGAGGAGAGACTATGAATATAAGAATCTTTGATGAAGTTGATGCTTTGAAAATGACTTTGTAGGTTTCGAGGTGGGTTTCATTTAGAAAATTTCCATACCTCTCTAGTCGAAACAATAAAAACTTCTTTGCATGGTGAATGGTGCATCCATACTAAGGTCTTCCAACATGGTGGTTGGTGAATCAATGCAGGGTATAATAAGGTTGGCCTAGTAAGTTTCAATGTGAGCTCTATTGGGTTGCTTCACACCTCTCATGTCGAAGCAACAAATGACATCCTTGCATAGTGGATGATTCCTTCATGCCAAGGGCTTTCTACATGGTGGATGGTGCATTCATGCATGGGATAATGAGGTCGGCCTCAAAGGATTCAAGGTTGGCTCTCATTGTGATGCTTCACACCTCTCTTGCCAAAGCAACAAATAATATCATTGCATGGTGTATGGTTTATCCATGCCATTGGGCTTCTTGTATGGTGAATAGTGTATCCATGTAGGGGACGTCTATGGCAAAAAAGTTTGTGTAGACAGCTCGTATTGCATTGGATGTGAATGATTTGACTCGCCTAGAGAAATAGTGAGGCAGAAAAAATGCATCCTTCGAAGCTAAGAAATATGTATATGGTGAGGTAGGGAACAAGCATTATACGAAACGAAAAATAAGCATCTTGTTGGTATCTCATTTCGAACTATTGAAGACTTATAAGCTGACCTTAGAAAGATGAGGTCTTATAGCTATGCTCGATAATAGTGAGACGACACGCTGGTGGCTCGTCTTAACCTATAGAACACTTATAAGTTGGTCTCAAAAGGATAATGTCTTAAAGTTGTGCTTGATGATAGTGAGGATAACGAGCTCGAGGCATAAGTATAACCATCTCGCTTGGCAAGGTATCTCACGGAGCGAGGAATAAATATCTCGTATAGTGAGGAATCTCAAAAAGGGAGTAATAAACATCTCACGGGGTGATGAATAAAGTTAGGCATCTTGTAGAGCAAGAAATAAACATCAACCTGATGGTTCATCTCGAATTATTGGAGACTTATAAGGTGGCCTCAAATGAATGAGGTCTTACGGTTGTGATCAACGATAGTGAGGATCACGAGCTAAAGGCATAAGTATAACCATCTCGCGTGGCAAGGCATCACGCAAAGAGAAGAATAAACATCAATCTGGTGGCTCATCTCATACAGAAGAAAAACAAAAAAATCCAATCCAATTTATTGTAATCGATTAATTAACATGTTGGTTAAACGGGAAATAATTCAAAGTCTCACATGAGGAAAAAAAATAAATATCGAAGACTTATAAGCTGACATTGAATGGATTATGTCTTATGGTTATGCTTGACGATAGTGAGAGTCACGAGCTAGAGGCATAACCATTTTGCATAGCAAGGCATTTCATAAAGTGTGAAATAAACATTTAACTAGTGGCTCATCTCGAACTATCTGAGATTTATAAATTGGCATCGAAAGAACAAGTTTCTTGGACGATAGTGAGGGATGAAAATAAGCACATCGTAAAGCCAAACAATTAGGCGGAGAATAAGCAACTTGTGGGGGCAAGGAATAAACATCTTGCAAAATCTACATATGGCTAGGTAGGAAACAAACATTATGCGAAGCGATGAATAAAAATCTTACAAGGCTAGGGAATCCATCGACAACGCAGGAAATATACATCTCGCGAGGCGAGAAATAAATATCTCACAAAACCAAGAAATCTGCATATGGTTGGATGGTGAATAAACATCCCGCGAGGCGATGAATAAACATCTCGCAAAACTAGGAAATCCATTTGGTAAGGTGAGAAATAAACGTTCGGCGAGGCGAAGAATAAACATCTTGCAAAGTCAAGAAATCTGCATATGGCTAGACAAGGAATAAACATCCCACTCTGCGAAGTTGCAAGACCAGGGAATCCATCAATGAGCTGGATATAAACATCCCACGGGGCGAGAAATAAACATCTTGCAAAGTTATGGAATCTACATATTGCTAGGCAGAAAATAAACATCCTGCGAGGCGATGAATACATATCTTGTAAGGCCAAGAATAAGCATCTCGTAAAATCAAGGAATTAGATACTTCAAGATTCTGTCCCTTCATTTTTTTAAGGAATAAGGACTTATAGGCTCGTCTTCAATAATAAGCCATGAGCTAGGGCTCGCTTTGAACAATTGGGATGATTAATGGGACCTTTGAACAAGAGAAATCCAAGCTAAGTATTTTGTTGAACACTTGGTGTGCCTAGTCGTGATTTTAAATTTTCTACCCAACTTGTAGTTTGTAGCCTCAAGAAATCAATAAAGAAGGCAATTGAAGAACAATGTGCACATTTTCCTCAAATTTTAATATGGTGTCAACTCTATACAAAGTTTAATCTCCAATAATTGTATCTAACTAAATAAACAGTAGCTCTTCTTTGTATTTGATCTATTGGTGATGACATACCACTATCAACAGTGTGCTGTTCAACTATCTTACATGGGCTGCTACATTGGCCTTCATTAGTTGAGCTTGAGAAAAGCTTAAATGGCAAATGCCCAAAAGCCAAACATAGAGAAATAAAGCAATTAGAGGCCTAAGTACTAAAGAGATGCAGCAAAGCTTGTAAAGGTAGTCGGCCCAATGGGAGGCCCTTTGGGTAAATAGAATAAAAAAAAGTATGGAATACTTACAAAAATACCTTTAAAAATAGGGATGTTTTGAAAAATCATATGAAAAGTTTTTAGGAAGTAAAAAATACTGTGTAAAATGAAAAAGTGACACAATGTTACTTTCTTTTTTATATATAAAAATTGTCACTTTTTACTTTTTTTATTTTTTTTTAAAGTGACAAACTCAA
>CAIGRT010191048.1:0-31901 GCA_903798405.1 Fraxinus platypoda | reverse complement strand
TCTGTAACTTAAAATTATGAATATGTGACCATTAATCACAAAATGTGACTTTATTATCTTTATTTAATAAATATTTTTAATTAATTAAATAAATACCTGATTTTTGAATTTTTAAACTATTTACCTTATTTTTGAATTGAGGTAAAGAATACACCTTAAATATGATTTTTTCCCAAAGCTCATCCCGTGAAGCCCAAAACAAAGTTCGTAATTCCTACGCTACAATTACACATGTGCATATGCGCAGGGTCTATGGGCCCTAAAATCCGGGCTTGTGAAGCCCATAAAAGTCCAAATTTATGAGGATGACGTCACAACCCCTCGTTGGCGGCTCCAATATCAGGGTTTAGGTTCCCTCTCCATTTCGCAGTATACGGTTTGTGGTTGTTCATATTCATTACTTTCTCCCTCTAGGGTTTTAGGGGTTTCCTTCCCGCCAAAGAAAGGCTAAACTACCAATGGATAGATACCAGAAGGTGGAGAAGCCCAAGCCAGAATCTCCGATAAACGAAAATGAGATCCGTATCACTTCTCAAGGTCTGGTTCGTAACTACATCAGCTATGCCACCACACTTCTTCAGGTACCATTTTTAAAATCAATTTCGTTATTTATTTTTCTTCTGTGGTTGCATCGATGTGTTTGTTTTCATTGTTGAATTTGTGGGTTTTATAGGGTTTCGTTGCGGTTAGTGTGTGAATTGGTTTTATAGATTTGGGGATTGTTTTTTATTTATATTTATTTTGCTCTTTAGACGCCTTTCTATATATTTGCGTTGGATTTGTTTTTGATTTGCAAGAATACATATGGGTGCACACATAGGCATGAAAAATTACGCTTAAGCACCCATTAAATTCACGATATCTATTGGTATGTAATGTTTTCATGTTCCATTTGTGTAATGCATACCTATCATTGTAACATTGTAATCATAGCTGTTATACTGGTTCTTGAATAAGGTTATAATGTTCAGTTCTGAAGTTAGATCAGTTACGGTGTGTCATTCCTCATTATTAATTCATTCGATTGGTTCTTCATTTTTTTCTTTATGATTTCAGTTGTAATATCTGAATTCCACACAGTCCTCGTTATGGATCTTTGTATTTTTGATTCATATTCATAGAGTTCCTTCTCTGTATTTCTACATGACTAATTAGCTTCTGTTGCCATTCTCTTGTATCTTGGGCAAATACTGTAATTCAATTTTCATTATTTTGATCCTTTCCTTGCATTAGCTTGCAACTCCATCTCAGATGCAATTGCAAAACATTATACTCATTTATGAATATTGAGTAACTTATCTGTAACTAGGTCTGTAGCAATTTTTTTTCCCGAGGCAGGGGGAAGAGTTGGGCTTCATGTGGGAATTTTTGTTGTCTTAATTGATTTTTTGAGTACTCAATCTATAAATTCACAAGTTAATCAAGGTAACTATATGGTTGATTGATCAAAACTGTCCAGATTCAAGTGTATGCATAATATATCTGATCAAATTAGGTGCATTCATATGTTGGTGAGAGTCTTCTTTTTTGTATTGATGCTGCTGTAATGGGTTCTGGTCTGATGGCCCTGGGGTGTGTAGTCATAATCAAACTTGGACTGTGTTGCTTGGAAACATCATACTAATTGTTAATTTCTTCCTGACAAAGAGACTAATGTAGTTAGAATCTTGTGAAAATCTAGAACAATCAAAGATAAAAATAATATGACGTTATTGAAGGATCATTTCGTAGATTTTACATCGTAACTCTCGGTATTTCAAAATTTTGGACGTTACTCTAAATAGCAACCATAGATCAAAATTTCAGAAACTTTTATAGTAATTGTTAATATCTTCCTGACAAAGAGACTAATGTTGTTGAAATCCTATAGTAGGAGTCAATATCAACTTATATTTTAGGTTTATCCAAATAGAAATGGAAGAAAGAGGGAAGATCATTCTATTTAGTGGACTGTGTGTAGTTAATCTATCTATAATTGAGTGGCAGATCATGTGAAAACACTGATGAAGATATGATTAAAATGGAAACTGGGTCTGCTTTTCTATGCAAGGTTAGTTTAATCTGACTGTCCTGAGATGAGCCATCGGGTTAGTATATGCTAACTAAGTTCAGATTGTCTGCTGTGGAGGATTGTTCGGTTTGGTGGAAATGACTATCATTTTGTAATTCTCTCATTTGGTCAGAGTTGCTTTATGTATAACTGGAATTAGGTCTCTGAACAGTTACAACTTGAAAATTATGTGGGTTTGATATGCTGAAGGGGGTATACTATTCATCTTTCCTGTTTACCAACACGTGATCTGTTTTTCCATGTCATTTAATTTGGCGTATCTGCTGGACCTTGCAAATTATTTATTGTATCTCATTGTATACAAGAATATTTTTTGCTTCACTAACTTGATGGAATTTGCTTATTACTTCCCTGATAAAAGCTGGATTCTGGCTTCACAAGTTGACCTGTATTACATGAAGAAATCTATACACTAATAATCCATGCTATGGGAAAGTACTGACGTAAAATTTTTTGTTTATCGAATAGCACTGTAGTAATTGATCAGAAAGACTTGGAAGGAGAGTTTCTTTATGAAGTCTTGATCAAGTTACCATATGCATTTAATTTGTTTCGCTGTTACTTAGCCATGCCAGATATAATTATAATAACAATCTCTTGTCTAGGAGAGACGTGGGAATGAGATTGTCTTGAAAGCAATGGGTCAGGCGATAAGCAAGACAGTAGCTATTGCAGAGATTATAAAGGTGTGTTGTGAATTGATTTCATTTTTTTCCTTTCTGATTTTGTTGAAACTACCACATGAAAACCTCATTCTTTTATTTTTGCTACAGAGAAGAATTCCTCGACTGCATCAAGACACTGCCATAAGTTCAGTAAAAATAACTGATACATTTGAACCCATTGAAGAGGGCCTTCAGATGTAAGTTTTAAGTCTTCTGTTCATCGTACGCATATCATTATGCACGCATGCACGCACGCTCATAAGTCCCCTGGTCTCCCATCTGATCTGCATTTAAATGCATCATGCCTATATTGTCTGATATTGATTTTAATGCCTACTACAGTGTGGAGCAGACTCGCCATGTTTCCATGATTTCAATCACCTTGTCAACTAAGGAGCTAAACAAGAATTCTCCAGGGTAGTTTTGTTTATATGTTATTTTTTTCTTTATGATGCAAGATGCCTACCCGGATGACAAGTTTGAAAATATTGAATTATCTTACTGCAGATGTTTGTTCTATGACTTACTATAATATTCTTTGTGCTTCTGTAGGTACCAAGCTCCAGCTCGTATGGGGCACACTAAACAACAATATAATTATCAGCCACAGCAACAGCAACCACAACAGCAACTGCAACCACAACAGCAACAGCAACAGCAACAGCAACAGCAACAGCAATTGCAACAGCAACAGCAACCTCTTCCTAGACAAGCACGTGCAGTGTACAACAGTGGTAATGGAGGTAATGCCAAGAAAATCCACCTGAATTGATCATCATTTTTGAACTATTGCCATCCTCGGTAATTTATTGACTGTTAATTTGCTCTTTAGATGCATATGGACGTGGAAGAGGTCGTGGCAGAGGGAGGGGACGAGGTTGGAACAGAGGTGGATATGCAAACCATCAAGGTATTTCATTCCAGCTATATTAGTCATATGATCCAAGCAACCTAGTAATTGCATCTAGTACTTGTCTAATTTTTTGTATCATGTTTTTTTTTTTTGTGGCAGAAAATGACGGATATGCAAACTATCAAGGTATTTTCATTCTGACTGTAAAGTCATGTGATCCAAGTGACCGAGTAATTATGTATTTATTGCATCTAATACTTGTCTAACTTTTTGACTCATGTTTCTTTGTGCAGGAAATGGTGGATATGCAAATTATAAAGGTTACATACTAACTATAAAATTATATGATCCAAGCTACCAATTAATTATGTATTTATTATTGCATCCAATACTTGCTTAAATTTTTGTCATATTTCTTGTGGCAGGAAATGGTGGATATGAAAATTATAAAGGTATCATTCTAAACTATAAAATCATATGATCCAGGCGACCAAATGATTATGTATTTATTGCATCTAGTACTTGTCTAATCTTTTGTCTCATGTTTCTCTGTGGCAGAAAATGATGGATATGCAAACTATCAAGGTATTACAATCTCATGAGATCCAAGCAACCAAGTAATAATGCATTATTGCATCTGGTGCATGTCTAATCTTCTGGCTCTGTTTCTTTGTGGCAGAAAATGGTGGGTATTCTAACTTGGGCCGAGGTGGAGGGCGTGGTGGTGGTTGGGGTTATCATGGTTAGTATGTTCTTTACCTTATGACTTTGCAAACTGTGTTCAAGATTGGTTAATTACGAGGAATTGCATCCTTTGATTTAATCTCAGGTGCTGGATATGGGAGAGGCAGAGGCGGAGGTGGCCGAGGCTATGGCTATGGTCGTGGCCGTGGAAGGATGGGTGGCCGCTCAAGGGGTGGCAGGGGTGGCAACCAGGCATAGTTGGGACGGCAGTATTCTCTAAAAAATTGCTTGCTTTGGCTTTGGCTATTTGCGTCTGAGAAGTTTGTTTACATTTCAAGAAGTTGTGCTTTGTTTACAAGGGTTGTTAAGCAGCAGTTGGTAGTTGTTTTCAACATATATGAATAGTGTGGGCAAGCTATGTTTTAAATGTTTGCTTTTATTAAAGCCAATAGCAAGCAATTATGACTTCTGTGTTGATGATATGATGTGAATGAATAGGCACTTAGCAGCATATACCGCGCCACAAGGCTACTCCCATCTCATCTGAATTATAAATTATTAAGCCTTGTTTGACCTTCACTCTATAAAAATTCATGTTTTCCAAGCTTATTTTTAATCACATTTTTTTAATAAAATAATTTTATATGTAACTTTAAATTTTTTCTTACTTTTTAATTACACATTTGTCAGCAAATTACCATTATAAAACTTATTCCCTGTTTGACAGTCATTATTTAAGAATTTTTTTATACTCAGTTTCAATTAGACATTCAAAAAATAAAATATTTTATAAGTAAAATTAATTTTTTTTTTCTTTTTAATCATACATTCTCCTAAAAAATCACTGTTCAAAATATTATTTTGGTCAAATAATGACCATCAAATAAGAGCTTAATTTTTCGAAAAATATATTTCAAACACACCCTTCGTAAACGAATAGAATACAACTGTGTAATACTAATATTTGAACTATATCAAGTTTTAATTATTTGATACATGTCATTATGCCCCTGTTTGATCTACATTTTTTCAAAATTCATTTATTTCAAAATTCATTTTCGACAATGCATTTTTCAATAAAATAATATTTTCTATTACATTCAAAAATTTTTCTTATTTTTTAACCACATATTTTCCATCATATCACTATTTAAATTACATTTTTCCCTCAATAACATGCATCAAACACCCTCTATTGTACTAGTTAATTCCAAATTGCTAATAAAGTTTTAGTACCTAATTATACGTAATCATTGTATTAACTAGTACAAAATCATTCAATTATTCAATATGTAATATTTTAATATTTATTCGGGGAACTGCTGCAAATGGTCCTTAACCTATAGGATTAGAGTGCAAGTGGCCACTAACTTGAAATCTTGAGGCAGATATCCATAACTTCACACTTAATGGGTTGTATTGGTCCTTTTGAATGTTTGATACTCTAAAAAGGGGGGGGGGGGGGGGGGTTTACTCACTAAATTTTAAAGGGTAAATAACACAGAACATTCTTACCTTTCAATGTCATTGTGCAAGACGTTCATACATTTCATTTTTTGACATTTTCACCATTATTTCCACATTTCATTGAGCAAAATGTCATTTTCACCTATTTTCTCAATTAAAAATTATGAAATGACGAATATACCCTTCTCTTTAAATAAAACAAAAAGAGAGAAAAAAACTAATTGCAATCACAGTCCCATTTTTTAAAAAGGTCCAAATAAGTCACAAATAAATTATTAAAAGGGTAATTAGCACATAATGTCCATACCTTTCCCTATTGTTGCAAAAAAGTTCATACATTTTTTTTTTTGGTATTTTCACCATTAATTACACATTTAATTGCGCAAACCATTATTTCTATCCATTTTCATCAAATTTCTCAATAAAAAGCTGTAAAATGACGAATATATCATCCTATTTAAATAAAAAGCTAAAGAATTAATTGCAATTATAGTCCAAATTTTTTAAAAAGTGCAAACAAGTCCACAATAAATTATTAAAAAATTAATTTTTTAAAAAAAAGTACAAACGAGTCCCGATTAAATTTATTAAAAAATTAAAAAGTGCAAACGAGTCCCAAATAAATTATTAAAGAATTAGAAATTAAAAATATTTTTTTATTTAAATAGAAGGGTGTATTCGTCATTTCACAACTTTTATTGAGAAATTTGATGAAAATGGATAAAAATGATGGTTTGCGCAATTAAATGTGTAATCAATGGTGAAAATGTCAAAAACTTTTTTTTTTTGTAATAATAATGAAAGATAGGGACATTATTTGCTAATTACCCTTTTAATAATTTATTTGTGACTTATTTGTGTTTTTTAAAAAAATTTGGGACTATGATTGCAAGTTTTTTTTTCTTTTCGTTTTATTTAAAGAGAAGAGTATATTCGTTATTCCATAATTTTTAATTGAAAAAATAGGTGAAAATGACCTTTTGCGCAATGAAATGTGGAAATAAAGATGAAAATGTCAAAAATGAAAGTTATAGACGTTTTCTACAATAACAATGAAAGGTGTTGACGTTATGTGCTAATTGCCCTTAAAAATGTCAATTTTTTTTAAATAAAAATACTAAAATGTCCTTATTTTTAGTTAAATAAATAAGATATATCATGACAATATCAAATACACTTTCTCACGTTTAGATCCCGTTAACCTCTCTATTTATAGTTTGAGTATTACTGACATTTCTTAATCACTTTTTGAGCTATATATTATTTAAAATGAGGTTGATATATCTAGAATACCCTTATGAGAAAAAAAAAAAAAATGAAATTTCCTATCATTTGTAATTAATTTGCTCAAACTAAACTATAAGAATTGATATTTACATACAAAACTTCTTAAATTTTAGTTATATAAATTTTTTTTTTTTTTTTATAATTGGTATTTTTTTGAATATAAATTATATATAGAATTTAATTTAATAAAATAGTTATTTGTAAGTACAATTTATCAACTGATAAAAACCAATTTTATGATATTACTATGAAATATTGTTTAACAATAAACTTTGAAGGTTATTATGTTTTAATGAATTAACTTATACTATTTTAAGCTAATTTTTACTTAAATTATACAAGTACATGTTGATATTTAACATCTTACTTTAATTTATCAACATATAAACATATATCTTTATCGATAAATTTGCGTTATTTAATACATAATACATATAAATTAATTGAAAATTTAAATCATTTGTTATCAAATTTTTCAAAGAGACCGCTTGTCTGTTGAAGAATGAGCCGGCGTATCATACTCGAAACAATTTCTTTTTTCTTAAATTTTAGGTTTGAATTAACATTTATATTTGAAATCGTGTACGCACAAAGTTTTTAAAAAATAATTTATTATTAAATGGAACAAATTAAAACTTTAGTGTTAAAACTTACATATTTTCTGGAGATGGGCATTTCCGATATATCAATAACATTCTATATATGAATTAAAAAATGGTCAGGTGGTGTATATGATACTCAAAACTAGATATAGAGAATGTTAGTGTGATTTTTGAAAGGTGGATAGTGCATCTAATATTGTCATAAATTTCATAGGGTTTCTGATGTTATTTCAATACAAAAATAAAATAAGTGGAAAAGAAAATTTAAAATATGACAAAGAAAAGACACTTTACCCTATAAATCAATCTTTCATAAAAGCATCTCGAATGCAATTCCATTATTTAAAAATTGTACTATATAAGCAAATAGAATGTATTTAAAAAATAACTCTCCAATACAAGTTGAAGAGGACTATTTCAAGACTCAAGATGATGTGATAGTGAAAGAAAAAGGATAGTGGAAGGCTTTTAATCTATTAGTTTCTAAATAAATTATATGAATTGCTATATGTGTCTTTTATTTTCTTAAAATAATAACAAAATCACATGTAAATCTACATGTGAAATATAAATTTTGTTGAGTTAGAAATAGGGATGGCAATGGGGTTAGTAGGGAGACAGGGGCGGTCATTACCATCTCTGTCCATCGGAGTTTTTTGTGGTGTGGGAAAATGGCGGGTGGGGATTAAAAAATCTCTGTTTACCGTATCGTTGAATTAATATATTTCAAATACAATTTAAGTTAAAAAAATCTAGAAATAAAAAATAAAATAATTCTAGAGGAGTTTGAAGAATATGGGGTGGGGACCTGGGTTGGAACAATGAGACGCGGGGTAGGATCGAACAGCCTATGAAAAGATGCTTATAGAGACCCCTTGACTCGCGACTACATCATTCTAAAGGGATGCATCAATTTGGTCATTAGTATGGGTTAGGAGCCTCTTACCATCACTACTTTCATGGAATTCCTAGTGGTTGACTTCAGATCTACCTACAATGGTGTCTTCGTGTTATATCTTATTGTTCAAAATCAAAGATTTGGAAATGGGCCTCAAAAGGGTCAAATTGGTGGATGAAATGGGAATACAAATAAGGGCAAAATGGCCTTGCGATCGCATGGATTGGACCTTCTAAAATTGAGGTTTTTTTACCTTTTGCGATGCGATAGCATGGGATATGCCCATGCAATCGCATGGGCATAGAAACTAGCCATTATGGATAATTTTCTGATTTGATTTGGTGCCTTTTGATAAATGGATTCCACCTTTTGATGCATGGTTGGAACCATTTCGTTGTGCATCTCTTGAATACTATAAATAGAAGTTAGTATTCCATTCTCAATCATCAATTAACATCAATAAATTCATCCTTTGTTAGTCCAAATCATCGAGAATTATATTCAAACACTTTAAAGTTTTCATGAAGTCTATTTTGAAGAAACACTTGTGCTTTAATGTTCTTCATCCTAGGGTTGATAAATCATATAAACTATTTGCCATTTGAATCTTTAAAAGCATTTGGAGAGCAGACAAATATCGTTTGAGGACAACGTTCATCATGTGTTCAAGTCTTGCAAAATTCATTCCATTTTATGTTACCATCTTCATTTTCTTTCTTTCCCCATTGTTGTTATTTCCAACAATCTCAAACTATATTCCTACTGCGATGGAGACTGAAACTACACTTGCAACTATCAAATTGATGAGCCAAGATTTGGTTCATTTGGATAGGTTCAATGGAACCAACTTCACCCGGCGGCAAGACAAGCTCAAGTTCATTCTAAAGGCGTTAAAGATCTTCTATGTGCTTGATCCAAGTTTGAAACCAATTGCTAAAGCAACCAATGAAGATTCTGAAGTACGAGCCGAGAGAAAGAAAAGACAAGAAGATGAACTAATTTGTTGCAGATACATTCTTAATGCCCTTTCCGATCGTCTATACGATCTCTACACCAATGCCACTTCTGTAAAGGAAATTTGGGAAGCGCTTGAAAATAAATAAAAAGTCGAGGAAGAAGGTACCAAGAAGTTTTTAATTTCTAAGTACTTTGATTTTAAAATGCTTGATATTATACCTCTTTTGCCTCAAGTGCATGAACTTCAAGTAATAGTCACTAAATTGAAGGCGATGAAGACCGAACTTCCCAAATCATTTCAAGTAGGAGCAATTATTGCTAAATTGCCTCTGACTCGGAAAGGTTATAGGAAGAATATTCTTCACAACTCCGAAGAATTTTCTTTGGAACATATATAAAAACATTTTAGCATAGAGGAAGAATCAAGGGAACAAGATAAGACGAAAGTTCTTATGATGGCTAATCGAAAGCCAATGCCGTGGATAATGTTGATCACTCCAACAAATACAACAGGAAGAGCCTCTTGGTCTTAAAAAAGATCAAGAGAAGTTCAAAAATAAGTCCAAAAAACCTTGCTATGTTTGTGGAAAATCGGGACACTATACAAGAGATTGCAGGTATGAAAAGCAAACAAAGAAGGATGAAAATGTGAACTCCGTTGAAGAGATTATTGCTACGATGAGCTAAATAAATGCAATCCAAAGATAAGTTTCGGGTTGGTGGTATGATACCTGCTTAATAATTCATGTTTGTTATGATAAGTCACTTTTCAAAACTTATCATGACATCGTTGATGGACAAGAGATTCAAATAGGAAATGAAGGATGCTTTAAAGTGATTGGCAAAGGGACCATCGATATCATCTTCACTTAGGGAAAGAAGAATACTTTGACTAATATTCTTTATATACTAGAAATGAATAGAAACTTAGCAAGTGGAGTTCTTTTTGAAAAACCATGAATAAAATCTGTATTGGAGTCAGAAAAACTTGTATTACGAAATCGGTATTTTGATGGTAAAGGCTATTCAAGTGAAGGAATAGTCAAATTATGTACTCTTGATGATGATTCTAATAAAAATAATTCTTTTGCTTATATGATTGATTACATTACTTTATGACATGATAGATTAGCACATATAGGTATTAGCACTATGAAAATAATTATTAAATGTGGTTTAATATCATGTGAACTTGATAACTTAGATAAATGTAGAACTTGTATTAAATCTAAGATGATTAAAAAATCATTTCATAGTGTGGAAATATCATCAAAATTACTTGAACTTGTTCATTTCGATATTTGTGAATTGAATGGTATATTAACAAGATGAGCTAATAGATATTTTATTATATTCATTGATGATTGCTCTAGGGAACTGTATGTGTACTTACTTAAATATAAAGATGGAGCATTTAATATATTTAAGGTATATAAAGCAGTAGTTGAAAATCAATTAGGAAGAAAAATTAAAGACTCTAAGTGATAGAGTTAAAGAATACTTTTCAATTGAATTCAACATATTTTATGAACAAAATAGCATTATACACCAATGTTCTATACCAGGTAACTTGAACAAAATGGTTTAGAAGAGAGAGAGAGAGAGAGAGAGAGAGAGAGAGAGAGAGAGAGAGAGAGTATAACATTCTTAGAAATGATTAATGCCATTAAATGCTAATTACCTTTTAATTTATGGGGTGAAAACTTACTTAGCGCTTGTCATATAGTAAATAGAATTCCTTTGAAAAAGAATAAGGTTTCTCTATATGAAATGTAGAAAGGAAGGAAACCAAATATAAATTATTTAAAAGAGTGGAAGTATCTTGCCTATTGCAAGAACACAGATCCTAAAAGAATCGAATTAAGCCCTAGAGGTATAAAATGTGCATTTGTGAGATATGCTTCAAATAGAAAGGCATATAAGTTATTAAACTTAGAATCCAATGTTCTAATATAATCAAGGAATGTCGAGTTCTTCGAGAATATATTGGCAACAAGAAACTCTCAAAATGAAACTCATGTAGAGATTCCCGATTCTAGAGAATCACAAGTAGAAACATCTGCGAGAGATCTTGAACTATCAAGTGAATCTCGAAAAAACAAGAGAGTTAGAAAGGAAAAGGATTCAGGATCAGATGAAATAGACTCTCAACTTATTTCTCTCTACTTAGTCGAGGGAGATAAGAATGATGTTGTACGAACAATTCATTTTGTTCTTCAAGTTGAAAGTGATCCTAAAACTTATAAAGAAACTATCTTCTAGAGATTGCATAATTCGGAAAGATGTAATAATGATTAAATGTAATCTATTATATCAACAACACTTGGGAAATTGTCAATTTATCAGAAGGATCTAAATCCATTGTTTGCAAATGAGTGTTTAGAAGAAAATATAATTTTGATAGTACATTCAACACCTATAAAGCAAGATTAGTAGCTAAAAGGTATTGACAAAATGAATGAATCGACTATCTAGGATAACCTCGATAAAGATCTTGTTTGCATTATATGATGATGATGATGATGATGATTGCAGCAGATATTATAAGAAATGGGATTGAGATAATATTTTCAGAAGAAGACATGTTTGAAAAACATTCTTTCTTAGTTTTTGTTCAGTACTTAATAGCATAAATTTTCCTGAATGAATGTCAAAACTACATATCTAAACGATGATCTCAAGGAGGAGGTCTATATGGAACAACCAGAAGGGTTTGTTCTACCGAAAAATGAACATAAGGTATGCAAATTAGTCAGTCCATATATGAATTAAAACAAGCACCTAAAAAGTGTTATGGGAAATTTGACTCTAAAATTATGTCAAATGGTTTCATTCATAATTTAGTAGATAAATGTCTATATATTAAAGTATGTAATTATATTATTACATTTGTGTGTCTCTATGTGGATGATATGTGAATTATTAGTAATGATATAGAAGGGATTAAAGAAACAAAAAGGTTTCTATCCTCCACGTTCAAAATGAAGGATCTTGGACAAGTGGACACTATCCTTGGTATTAAAGTTAAAAAGGACAGTAGGGATAATTCATTAAGCCAATCACATTATGTTGAGAATGTGATAAATAAATTTAAATATTGAAACATTAAAGAGACAAATACCTCATTGGATCCAAGTATCAAGTTAATAAAGAACGATGAAAGAAAAATAGCTCAAATTTAATATGTAAGTACAATTGGAAAGTCTTTTGTACACGGTACAATGTATAAGACTAGATGCTGCATTTGCTGTTACTAAACTAAGTAAGTTTACTAGTAATCCAAGTTCGGAACATTAGAAGGCTATTAGGAGAGTTCTTGGTTACTTGAAGAAAACCAAAAACCTTGGACTACAATATACAAAGTTCCCAACTATTCTTGAAGGATATACCGACGCTAGTCGGATATCGAGTGTTGGAGAAAAAAAGTCTACTTCAGGTTGGATGTTTACTCTTGGAGGAGGTGCAATTTCTTGAAAATCTAAGAAATAAACATACATTACACGCTCAACAATAGAGTCGGAGTTTGTAGCATTGGTCGAAACAGGAAAGAGGCGGGGTGGCTAAGTGATCTTCTTATAAAATTCCTTTAGGTGCAAAGGATATTTCTTCGATACCGTTCATGTGTGATAGTCAAGCCGCTTTAACATGATCATATAGCGAAGTATATAATGAAAAGTCTAGATTTATAAATCTAAGACATGAGTATGTGAGAAAATTTATCAAGCATGGAATAATTTCTTTTACATATGTTAAGTCTAGTAAAAAGTTAGCTGATTCGTTGACTAAACCTCTTGCAAGAGAATTAGTAAAATCTACACCGAGAAGGATGTGGTTGAAACTCTTTGATTAAAAGTCCACAATGATAGCAACCCTACCGAAATATACTAAATAAGTATATCTAGGTTTAAAGGGTAATAACACATCATATTCGATAAGTGGATAAGTTTTAGCACTATTAACCAATTATAAAACCCTATCCTTGATAAATAGTGCTAGTTGTTGCAGTTGGAGGAATGAGTTTATAAAACTCTTAATGGAGTTTAGTACGGGGTACAAGTAACTCTAAAAAGTAACAAAGATAACGAAAGAATTTCACCCATGTGAACTTCGAGATGGTGCCACCTCAATAGAGAGATATGGTTTCTCTATTAGAAGTTCAATGAATAAAGTAAGTACAAGGTCATAATAGCACTAATCGAGTTTGAGGAACTTGTGAAAACATAACGCTTGTATGTGTGATTTCATCGGTATTGTCACAAGAAATAACTGGTTCAAAGCTTTCATGCTACTTGGAATTTCGATAATACTTTGTGAGATTTATGTTAGATTAGATTCAAATCGAAAGATATTTAATCATTATGCATAAGTGTTGATATTTTGAATATGTGATTGATATTGATTTTGAACAAGTGAGGGATTGTTATATCTTATTATTCAAAATGATGAAATGGGAATACAAACATGAGCAAAAAGGCCTTGCGATCGCATGGCTTGAACCTGCAGAAACTGAGTTTTTTTACCTCTTGCGATGCTATAACATGAGATATGTCCATGCAATCGCATGGGCATAGAAACTAGCCGTTATGACTAATTTTCTGATTTGATTTTGGTGTCTTTTGGTAAATGGATTCCACCTTTTGATGAATGGTTGAAACCATTTCGTGGTGTGTCCTTTGAATACTATGAATAGAAGTTAGTATTCCATTCTCAATCATCAATTAACATCAAGAAACTCATCCTTTGTTATTCCAAATCATCAAGAATTATATTCAAACATTTTAAAGTTTTCATAAAGTCCATTTTGAAGAAACATTTGTGCTTTGGTGTTCTTCATCCTAGGCTTGATAAATTTTACAAACTATTTGCTATTTGAATCCTTAAAAGCATCTGAAGAAGAGACACATATTGTTTGAGGACAATGTTCATCACATGTTCAAGTCTTGCAAAATTCATTCCATATGATGTTTCCATCTTCTCTCTCTCCATTATTGTTATTTCCAACACTTGGCCGACCCCGTCCTTTTGAATGGTCACCTTTATCCATAACCTATGCATGAATTTCCGAGGTAATATGTTTATCACAGTCCTTAGGGTAAGATAATAATATTTGTTGTGGGGGGAAGGTGAGAATTCTTTATGACTTTGAATTATTTGTAATGGATGGCTCAATCATTTGAGGTCAAATGGAATATTTCTAGCTCCTGCTGAAAAATGGGAATCAGGTCTAGCATTCATGTGTACACGTTTTATACTGATGTGATTATCGTTGTTTGGGCAGTTATAGAGGTTTTTCTTTTTCTTTTTCATTGGTTAAAATAAGAGCCGTGCTACAGTGCCCGCGGGGGTGACCGAACGGGTGACCGCAAACACTCACATGGGGGGTTGGGATTATTTTATTCACGTGGGACCCACGCCTCGACTGTGAGGGTGCGGTCATCCCCGCGGTTACCGGCTCGGTTCGTTTAGCATTTTTCGTAAAATAATATGTAATGAAGTCTTCATACCTAATTTTAGTCATTATCTAAATTTTGTTTATCTTTAATATTAGTCTTTATCTAGGCCCCCGTTTGGTAAAGATTAAAATTCAGATTTTAATTTAAATCAAAGTGAACAATGAATTTTAACCACATATTTTATGAGATTCACAATTTTTCAACCATACATTTCATCAATTTCTAACAAAATCTACTAACAATATGATTTCAACCAGAATTTGTCTTGATGAAGTTTTCACCATTAAATTTAGTCATTATCTAGATTTTAATCTATATCTAGTTTAGTGTTTTAAATAAGGGATGTAAGCTTTAATGGCGAACAATGATTTTTTAATAGAAATAAAATATGAATTATCGAAATCTTATCCAATTTTCAATCCAAATTAGTATTTGTGTACAAATCAATGATTTTTCAGTCTACAATCGGTATTAATTAGAATCAATGATTTCGTGGTTAAGATTAAGAAATTAGACATGATCAACGAATATCTAATTCTTAAATTCGCGATATTTTGTGAATTAACGTACTTATAGATCGATCTTTTAGTTAGTTCATCAATTTTAGCGCTTCCACCACCTTACATCAATATCGCTCTTGTCCAAATAAGTGGACAGTCTATCCTTTCTTTTAGTTCTCCCTCTTTCTAATAATCCTTCTTTACAGACCATGCTGCCTCTAACCTCCTCCAGAGCAAGTGTTGCATTTTTTATATTCCAAGTGTACGATATCGTAACAAGTAATATAGTAGAGCTTTGAGTCCGGATTATTGTTCCCACGAGGACTATACTTTAGACTTAATCTAATTTTTCTTAACTCCTATTTGACAAAAGCAAGTAAATTTTTATGGTGATTGTGTTTATTGTTTTCTAACTACTTTTGACTAATTGAAAATATAAAATGATTGCAAACAATTGATAATTGAAGAAACAAATATGTGATGAATATTAGGGCATAACAAGATTTATAACCTAATGTAGTGTTCGATCGAATTCTTCTATTGTATTCAATTTACCCCAATCGAGTTCTCATTGAGCCTATTTAACTAATTCAATTCCATATATTTATGTGAATCAATTTTAGTTAAACGAAACACTGGTTTTAAAAATTCATATTATGATCGCAACAATTAGTATATGTATCTCTACACGTTATACTAATTTACCGAATTTTATTATATGATTTAAATCTCAAATTCACCTTTCGATTCATAAGAGATTCACATAATCATCAAATTATTGATCAGGTAATTTAATGCATTAAACTCATAATAAAATCAACACATAAATAAATAAATCACATAAATCTTGAATATAAAAATAAAGGATCACAAGTCGATTAAATTGTTTATTACATTGTTTTCCCTAATATAAGTTATTCATTTTGCAAAAATAAAAACACCAAAAAGTGGAAAATATCACCAAAAATTGATGAAACGTGAAAATTTCTAGTATTTACAGTTTCTTTCTTTTCTTTTTCTCATTTTCTTTCTTCTTCTCTACGCCTCCTTTCCTGCGTGTATTTTGGTTGACTTTCTCTTTTCTTTTTCTCTTTCCTCCTCTCTTTTTCTTTTTCTATCTTCTCTTCTCTGTTTCTTTTCACCCTGCGTCCGTCCTTTCCTTCTGTGTATCCGTCCGTCTATATATATATATGTTTAAATATATATAGATTTAATTTGGGCTTCCAATTAAAATTTTCAATGCAAGTCTATTGAGACCCATTTAACTCTAACTCATTTAATATATTATTCCTCTTCGAGGAATTCATCTTTGGATTTTGTCATTTTTCCCCACTTTTGCATTATTTTTTCCAATTTTTCATTAAACGTAAGTTTTATCTACAAAATACAATATAACATAAATTAGATAGAATTTCATAAAAAAGACAATGAAATATCATGATTTAAGGCCACGAATAAGTGTATGAACTACACTTATCAGCAAGCAATTTGTATTGAGGTTTCTGGTGGTAGACGACGATTGTGGTTATTCTAGGAGTAATTTTTTTTTTTTTTTTGTTGCAGTGATAGAGATATGTCTTTCCTCTTCGTGCTTGTTTATTATGTACATGCAAATTGTATCTTACTTGTTAGTCAAATTCCTTATGTAGTAGCCTGTTACATATTGGCTTTAATTTTTTTGTTTTGTGACACCTCATACCTCGAAATTAGTTATTATATTAGAATTTAGGACCTTATCACGTGGACATGATAGTTTAGGAACCTAATTGATTAGTGGTTCATATTGTAGGGATTCAAGTGCAAATATTTGAATCCCAAAGTGATAGAACCTTTCAAATTTTGTAATAAAGTTAAACAAATATTTTTTTGTTAGATATTATGATTATTTTTAAATTTTCAACATTATCACAAATTCTGTTGGATATTATGATTATTTTAAGTATTCAACATTATCACAAATTTTGTTGGATATTAAAATTATCTTTAAGTATTCAACTTTATCACAAATTTCAAATTCTGTTGGATATTATTATCTTTAAGTATTTAAATTTATTTGAACAAATTATGAGATTTATCCCATGTATCATCAATATACTATAAATAGGTGCATATTTTTCAAGAAATTTACACCTAATTTCTTTCTCACAACCCGTCTTTCATCCACATATATTTCACATTACAAAAATCTTTAGCACTCACGTTATTCAAGAAAACTTTAGAGTGGAAATCAAACAAGCCAATTTCTTCGATTGCCTTTATTTTCCCCCACACAACTGTAAGTATATATGTGCTGTTATGCTGCACTTTTGGAAAATATGTTTATGGGTCCATGTGTATGTTTTAAGTTTCGGATCGAAGTTCTAGTAGTGCTACGTACGTAAAACTCATACCATCTAAGTTCAGTATAGTTTATGTGTCCCCTTTATGCAAGTTCTATGATTTCAAAAGTTATATGATTAGAAACATATAAACACGTACATGCTTATTGAGATGTACTCACTCTTAATTTTTCCCTCTTTCAGGTAACTAAGTATTGAGAAGAATGGAGCTTGGACTTGGTCATGGTGGATAAATTTGAAGTTTCTTTAAGTTTTCTTTTCAAATTGAAATTTTTAAGTATCATGAACAAGTTGTTTTTTGTTATAAGTTGACATTCTTAATTTATGAAATGAATTTTAAATAAGATTTCTTTTAAGTATTATCTTTTTATGGCCATCGGGTTTTAGGATTTGGGTGTCACAAAGTGGTATCAGAGCCGGTTTACGTTTCTGCAGACTGCAAATTTTTTTTAAAAAAAAAAATCACTATTCACGTCGATGAACAGTGATGCGGCCACTGTTAACAAAAAAATATAATAATAAAATAAAATAATTGAAAAAATATATAATAATAAAATTTTAAGTTATAATTATTATTTTAGACAAATAAATTATTATTTAGTTACTGTATTAGAATAACTAATAACAAGATAAAGATTCATTAGTAACAAGTTTATTTAAAAGTTCACTACAGGCAACGACAATCGTCCAAACTTCAGTCTCCCAATAAGGTATAAATATATGCGTAATTTATTTAGTTATTTTCATTAAATGTCTGGCTAATTGTTAAGAATTTATGTGAAATTCCCGAATAAATAAGTATATGCTATTTGCCATGTTAACCAATTTATTATGTAAAATAGCAATCATAAATTTTCGTGACGATAGCGACATAGCAAAGTATGGATAAAAATGATTTTATGGATGTATGTTAATTATAAAAAGCTTATTATTAATATTTCAAGTTATGAAATTGAAATTTTTTATGATATTATGTGATTTTAGACTAATGATTTTGTTAGAGAATTTATCAACCCATGAGAATAGTTGACCTTAGAAGTTAGAATATCTCTTGAATAAATAATATTCTAATTAAAAATAATAATAAAAAAATTGCCTTTAATTACTTCCATCCATTTTCATTATTCAAGCTCTCTAGATTAGGGTGTTCACAAAAACTGAAGGGCTTCCAATCTAAGGCAAGCTTGGGATTTAAGCGGTCTGTCTGTGACCTCCTTCCATATCTGGAAACCACTCAGTTGAGCGTTATTCAAACCAGTAGAACGAAAACAATATTACAACACCATCTTTACAAACCTTATTTTCAGAAACTCTTAAGAATATTCAGAAATCATATTTCAAGAAATTCCCACTTTACGAAACTTTTTGAAAAATTTCCATTTTTAGAAACTTCCATTTTAGAAAACTTCAAAACTTCTAAAATGGGTAGGTTTATTCCCTTTGAAACCCTAAATACGAATGGTGATACTAATTAAACATTTTTATGCCTTTCGTAGATGGCTAGAGGTCTAGTCCAGATAAGAAGATAGAGGATGAGGAAATAGAATCGATCAAGGTTCATGCACCTCCTTAGCTTTCATACAAAGAATCCAAGCCACAAGTTTGTAAAGCACTTGGATGCTATTGAGGCCATTTACCGAGGGGCTCGACTGAATGGACAAGAGTTTAGTAGAGATGAGACAGTTTTTCCCTTCCTTAGAACCCCTACCGAATATGGGAGAGATTTCACTAAACAACTTGATGAAATGTATGAACATCTATCGAACACTTTATTAAGAGCCTTAGAAAAAATATGGATGATCAATAGCGAGGATTATAGAATTATTGAGAGGCCTAAGGGGGCACAAACCACATCGTTGTAGATGCCAACCTCGTATCGTGCCGGAGGGGAGCAATCACGAGGAAATATCAGAGGTAGACAGTGAGGGTAACATAATAGAGTATGTGCCCGGAGAACCTAAGATAGAAGAAAACGTTTCGGAGGACCCATAACCAACCTATGATGAGAGCATTGGGAAAAACTACAAGATTATAGTCTTATGTTTAGATTGTTGCTCTAGTGTATGATTTTCTAAGTTTGCATGGACGCTTGGTATACCTTGCGATCCTTTTACCTAGTAGATTTTCATTTTTCTTGGACGTTGGGTATGCCATACGTACCTTTATGAAATTATGAAGATTCTATGAATAAAATACACTATTTTCTCCTTTCAATCTTTACTTATTACAAATAATTGCAATATTATTTACAAAAGCTATGGCATCCTGAGGTACAAAGCAAACAACGGCGAACAATCCCAACCGCCCTAGCAACCCCAACTTAATGGCATTGACCCATAGTTTGCTCAACAATTTCTTGAACACGTTCGTCCAAGAGATGACGCTTCTTGAACAAGCACTACCACCACCACCAGTGTAGCTACCTCAACCGCAAGCACCAACGGTGGCAGAAGACACCAGGAATACTGTTGCTATCGTGGTAAAACTTTTCAGGAAACAACTCCCAACCTTTGAGGGTAGTATAGATCCATTGGAAGTAGAGGATTGACTTGTCGGAATAGAAAGAATTTTTGACCTTATTTACTGCCCGGACACTAGGAAAGTTATTTGTGCAACATTTTGCTTAAGAAAGGCTCCATGCGTTGGTGGGATTCAACCTTAGAGTCGATGGCCCGCGAACATATTTGGACATGGATTGAATTCAAGGAACAGTTCCTGAGAAAGTACTACCCCATAAGTATCTGCAATCAGAAGGAGAGACAGTTTCTCAATTTAGTTCAAGGATCGATGTCTTTAACTGAATACGAGCGAAAATTTGAGGAGTTATCCCATTATGTCCCTAACCAAGTGAACAATGAGGATAAAAAGGCAAGGCGTTTTAAAGGAAGGTTGGGAGATGACCTAAAGCATGCATCAGTAGTACTTCTACTAGGAACCTTCCATAAAGTGATAGTAAGGGCACAATTAGCAGATTTCAAGTGTCGAACTAGTGGGGAGAAAAAGCAGAATGTATAGCCAGAAAAGCGAAAATGGGAGGATTATAAGGGAAAAGGAAAACAGAAATTTGTGAAGAAGTATAAAGGAGACCCAATTACAAACAATTATCTGCCGTATCTAGTTTGCAACAAGTGCCAAAAGCTTCATGCTAGAGCGTGTCTCATGGGTACCGATGTATGCTTCAACTGTGGTGAAACATGCCATATGGCAAAAATATGCCCCAAAGGACAGAAGAAGAAGTAGCGATTGCAATAATAGAAGTCTGGTAATCCTCCTAGAGGCCAAGCTAGGGTGTATGCACTCACAAAGCAGGAAGAGGAGCAAGGACACAACTTCTTAGCGAATAACATTTGATTGATTCTGGCTCTATGCATTCTTTTATATCTCCTAAGTTTGTGAGCAAACTCAATGCACCTAATGAACATATAAGTACTCCTTTAGAAGTTGATATGCCCTCAGGAAAAGTGTTAGGTGCAGATCATATAGTGAGGATAGCTAAGGTTGAGATTGATGGTAAATCCTTAAAGACAAACTTATATAACATACAAGAGTTCGATGTGATTTTGGGAATAGACTGGTTTTCTAATAATCACGCAACTATTTTGTGCTTTGAAAGGGAAGTGGTTGTTAAGCAGCCTTGAGATATAGAACTTCATCTTTCAGTAACCAAGACAAAATCCCTACCCTGTATTATTTCGGCATTGAAGGCTAGAAACTCTTGAAGTCAGAAGGTTTTATGGGATTCTTGATGTCAATAGTAGCTAAGGAAGAAGAAGAGCTAAAAGTAAGTGATGTTAAGGTGATATAAGAGTTTCATAATGTATTTCTTGATGATTTGAATAAAATGTCGTAGGAACGGGAATTGGAGTTCACGATTGATGTGGTTCCCGGTTCTGCGTCCATTTCTAAGGCCCCTTATTGGATGGCACCAAAGGAATTATAGGAACTGAAGACCCAAATAGAGGAATTGTTGGAAAAATGATTCATTTGATCCAGCGTATCACCGTGGGAGGCACCATTGTTGTTTGTCAAGAAAAAGGATGGGACAATGAGGATGTGTATTGATTATCAAAAACTGAATAGAATCATTATTAAGAATAAGTATCCACTGACTAGAATTGAAGACTTGTTTAACAAACTAAGTAGGGACAAAGTATTTTCAAAGATTTATTTGAGGTCGGGATATCACTAGTTGAGGATCAAACCTAGTGATGTCTCAAAGACTGTCTTTAGAACTTGGTATGGTCACTAAGAGTTTTTAGTTATGCCATTTGGCTTAACAAATATTCATGGAGTTTTAATGGACTTGATGAATCGAGTTTTTCATGAATGCTTGGACAGGTGTGTCATCGTATTCATTGATGACATCTTGGTCTACTTTGAACATGAAAAACATTTGAGAATTGTGTTAGGGATCCTGAGAAATGAAAGATTTTTTGCAAAATTCAAGAAGTGTGAATTTTGGTTGGAACTGGTGGTATTTCTTGGACATATAGTCACAACACAGAGAATAGAGGTGGACCCCAGTAAAGTAGATGTGATATTGAACTAGTCTAGGCCAACTAATGTAGGAGAGTTTCGCAACTTTTTGGGTTTAGCAGGATACTACAGGAGGTTTATTGAGTGATTCTCCAAAATATTCAGACTATTAACATAGTTGACTCGCAAGGGTATAAAGTTTGAATGGATAGAAAAATGCGAACGTAGTTTTGAAAAGTTGAAAAAAAGATTAATCAATGCACCAGTGTTAATCATAACTGGAAGATCGGAAGGTTTTGTTATCTTTGATGCATTTTGATGAAACAAGGTGAGGTAGTTGCTTATGCATCGAGGCAGTTGAAGCCTTATGAGCAAAATTATCCTACACATGACATAGAACTAGCTGCGGTAGTTCATGCTTTGAAGATTTGGAGGCACTATCTTTACGGAAGAAAGTGTGACATTTATACAAATCATAAGAGCCTTAAGTATATCTTCACTCAGAAAGAGTTGAAAATGAAGCAGAGGAGATGGCTTGAACTGGTAAAGGATTATGATTATGAAATTCATTGCCATCCAGGCAAGGCAAATGTAGTAGCCGACACCTTGAGTAGAAAGACAACGAGACAAGTGGCAATGTTGACAACACAAAGGCCTTATGGAGAGAATTTGAGGGATTAAGCCTCGAAGTGGTAGCTACGCCCACTGATTCTATTTCTCGAATGACAACACTTTTATTTCGACCGACTCTCTGTGATCGGATTAAGAGTCATCAAAAGGGTGATCAATCCTTCGAGTTTATCAAATCTGAGATTGACACAGAAAAGAGGAAAGATTTCACCATAGCCGAGGATAAAGCATTATATCATCAAGGACTCCTGCGTGTACCAAATTTTGAGGAATTGAAAAATGAAATCTTGGAGGAAGCCCCACTCTACTCCTTATTCTGTACATCCAGGAGGTACAAAGATGTATCTTAACCTAAGAGCTGTGTTTTGGTAGAATAATATGAAGGAAGATATAGCCAACTATGTGGAGAAGTTCATGATATGTCAATAGGTGAAAGCCGAACATCAGCGACCATCAGGGTTTCTGCAGCCATTGGAGGTTCCAAAATGGAAATGGGAACATATGACGATGGACTTTGTTGTAGGTTTCTTGAAGTCAATGAGAGGACATGGGGCTATTTGGGTGATTGTTGACCGATTAACCAAGGCAGCTCATTTCTTACTTATTCGCACGACATTTTCTATGGATCAATTTGCACAGATATACGTTAAGGAAATAGTGAGGCTACATGGTATCCCAGTTTCAATCGTATCAGATAGAGATCTAAGGTTTACAACGAACTTATGGAAAAGTTTACACCGAGCTATGAGAACTAAGTTAAAATTTAGTATGACTTTTCATACCCGAACAGATGGATAGTCCAAGTGAACTATTCAAACATTGGAGGATATGCTTCAAACCTGCATCCTTGAGTTTAGGGGACATTGGGAGAAACATTTACTCTTGATTGAGTTATCATGCAACAACAGCTATCACACCTCTATTAGCATAGCACCATATAAGGCATTGAATGGGATGAAGTATAGATCATCAATTCATTAGGATGAGGTCGGAGAGCGAAATTTTTTGGGTCTAGAGATCATTGAACAGATTGCGGCTATTGAGAAAATTCGAGCCAATATGAAAATGGCTCAGGATAAACATACGAGTTATGTAGATAGAAGAAGAAAAGATCTAGAGTTTATAATAGGTGATGTATTCCTCAAGGTTGTACTGATGAAATGAGTATTACACTTTGGCAAGAAGGGTGAGTTTAGACCAAGGTACATTGGTCTTTTCGAAATTGTATAGCGGATTGGAAATATTGCATACCAATTAGCTTTGCCACCAGAGCTTTCAGCTGTAAACGATGTCTTGCATGTATCAATGCTCAGAAAATATGTTCTTGACCCAACTCATGTGGTCAGACGCCAACCATTGGATATTCAGCTGAGTCTGAGTTACGAAAAAGCACCAATATGCATCATAGCTCAGAAAGTACAGAAGCTTTACAGCAAAGAAATATCGTTAGTTAATAAGACAACATCATTCAGTAGAGGAGGCCACTTGGAAACTTGAAGAGGAAATGCGATCTAAGTATCCGCAACTTTTTGCCGACTACAGTTGAGATAAATTTCGAAAACGAAATTTATTTTAAGGGGGGTAGATTGTGACACCTCATACCTCGAAATTAGTTATTATATTAGAATTTAGGACCTTATCACGAGGACATAATAGTTTAGGGACATAATTGATTATTGGATAATATTTTAGGGATTAAAGTGCAAATATTTGAATCCCGAAGTAATAGAATTTTTATGGATATTATGAATCACATTACTCAGTCAGATTGATTATTGAATCACGTTACTCAGTCAGATTTTGTGACATAATTGATTATTGAATCACGTTACTCAGTCAGATTTTGTGACATAATTGATTATTGAATCATGTTACTCAGTCAGATTTTGTGATAAAGTTAAATAAATAAATTTTTATGGATATTATGATTATTTTTAAATATTCAACATTATCACAAATTTAGTTGGATATTATGATTATTTTTAAGTATTCAATATTATCACAAATTCTATTGGATATGAAGATTATCTTTAAGTATTCAACTTTATCACAAATTCTTTTGGATATTATTATCTTAAAGTATTTAAATTTATTTGAATAAATTATGAGATTTATCCCATGCATCATCAGTTTATTATAAATGGTGCATGATTTTCAAGAAATTTACACCTCACTTCTTTCTCTTCTCTCTCACAACCAGTCTTTCACACACACATTTCATATTACAAAAATGTTTAGCACTCACGTTACTCAAGAAAACTTTTGAGTGGAAATCAAACAAGCCAATTTCTTGCCTTTATTTTTCGCCACACAATTGTAAGTATATACGTGTTGTTATGTTGCACTTTTGAAAAATATGTTTATGGGTCCGTGTGTATGTTCTAAGTTTCGGATAAAGTTCTAGTAACTCAACGCAAATAAAACTCATACCACTTAAGTTCGGTACAATTTTTGTGTCTCCTTTATGCAAGTTCTACGATTCAAAAAGTTATATGATTGGAAACTTATAAACACATATATGCTTAATGAGATTTTCTCACCCTTAAGTTTTTCCCCCTTTCAGGTAACTAAGCATTGGGAAGATTGGAGCTTGGACTTGGTCGTAGTGGTGGAAATAAATTAGAACTTTCTTTAAATTTTCTTTTCGAATGAAATTTTTAAGTATCATGAACCAGGTTTTTTTTTTTTAAAAGTTGACTTTCTTAATTTATGAAATGAAATTTAAATAAGTTTTCTTTTTAAGTATTATCTTTTTATGGCCCTTGGGTTTTAGTACTCAGTGTCACATGTTTAGTTGATGCTCTCACCCCGATCCTAATGGTAGTTAATGGACCAAACTCCAGTATACTCCCGTGAAAAGATGCTTAGTTGGATTTTGTTGACTCCCTCGAGACCTCCACAGCCATTTCCGGCCGCCTGTTAAAGTAGTTTCCAGCATAAATCTTCAATATTCGACTTTAATTTCCCTTTCAAGTATTCACACAATCTTCAAATGTTAAATTACCACTTGGCTTTTATTCACTAATACTTTTGATGAATTTCAAGTACAAACTAAACAAGCAGTACCGCAAAGTACAGACTATTACGAAGGGCAAGTAATTGAAAGATTAAGCAACACGAACGACTATCAACAACCAGCTTAGGCAAAATATATTGAAGAATCCACACACTAATGACATTTTCCCTTAGAGCAGACTGATAAAACTATGATAAGAATCAAAGCAATTATAATGCCAAGGACTATCAGCTTTATCTTCATGTTCTGCAACCACATCTTTCTCCTCATTTGGGTTCCTCGTGTCCTGAAGTGTTGTGCCTACAGCAGAAAAAGCAGGTCAACATTCCCACAATATAAGAACCTCATCTGTGTATATATATTGATGTGTCGGTAAAAGCAATGGATCCAGCGACTAGATAAACCTAAGAGATTTAACATAAACACTCGAAATACTAAAATTCTTAAGTGAGCTGAAACACCAAACAAGAGAACTGAGTGCGGAAGAATATGAATGACCCAGAGCCAGAGGGGCAGTTGGCTTCAGAGCTTTTAGGCTATATAGCCTGTTAAAGAATACCCAACCCAACTTATGCTCCCCAAAAGTAACAAGTGGTAGAAGGGGCCAACAAGTTCACTAACAGAATATTTATGAACATCTATTTTTGAACATTTATTTTAAAGCTTAATTATTTATTTATACTGATCCCGATCAATTTAATGGTTATAAAACTATAAAGGCCTCAACTTGAGGCATTAACCTGCAGTTCAAATCATTGACGTAGCTAGTAGACATTGCATCTCATGGTATACAAGATGTGTCATTTTAGAATCTACACCAAACAATGTGTAACATAAAATATCTATGCTCTCCACAAGAAATAAGCACAAGCATTTGCACACCTGAGAGCCAAGTTTATCTGTTTTATCTACCAGAAGCTCAATTTTCTCTCCACGGTCTAGAACCTGCAGAAAGATAAGCCTTAATCAAGAATCAATGTACCACTTAGAAACTAAAATGACATATTACTGAACAATGAAAATTGCACAACATAAATAATTTATAGGAATGTGAAGAATGGTTTTACCTTCTCAATGTTTTCCATCATCACCCCTTTGACTTCTGAAACCTGAGCTTTCACCTTTGCAAGCTTGCTGATCTCCTCAGGATGATCCACACAGTACTGCATTTGCTCCTTCAAATTGGGCCTATGTTTATGACATTAGGCCCGTAGAAAGTGTTGTGAGAAACAAAACTATTTCTGAATTAAATAGAATGGAAAAAGAATAAAAGAGAGAACTTTACCCAAATTCTCTATTTAGGCTGTTAGTAACAGCAGTAGCAGCCTTCCCCCCACTATATGTCTTGGTAAAATCCTCCTTAATTCTCTCCAGAAAAGCCATAGGAATCTGCCTGCCAACAGATTGGACGGCAACAACACAATATGCTGTCATTAATACATAGAAAAGTTAGTCGAGTTAACCCAAAGGAAAAAAAAAAACTGGATAAAAAAGCACCTATAATCTACATTATCGAGACATTTTCAGGCATTTTCAAGCATATAATTTTGTTCGAACGCTGCATGTTCAAGAGATGGCTAAGAAAGATGGCATCACTAGAAATGGAAGCAGCAATCTTCAAATTCAAGAGTCCCAAAGAGGGAGGAATCATTGAAAAATTGAAGTAATCCAACATCACAGGCATTATGTATTGACACAATTGACCTATTTCTAGATTCATCTATTAAAATTCAGAAAACTGCCAAGTGGGTCAAATGAACTTCTGATGTCGGTCGATGAAGCGAAAGAACAAAGACACGAGAGATGGAACAAGCATTTAGAAAGACAAACACTATTATATAGGGAAATCTCAATTATACTCCATATCATTAATCAATTTATGAATTATTCAAAAAGATTATCCCGTTACAATCTCCACCATTAGGAATGCAATTTTGAAGAATGAGTTCAGAGGTTTGTCTTGTAGAAACATACAAAGGTAAAACTAGAGGCTCGAATCTGCGTCAGTAAACTGGACTTTCAGTTTGATGCTAGAAATTAACACTGGATTCTCATCTTTTTGCATGAACATATGATTAACCTTAGTTAAAATAAAAACTCAACAAATAACCTCATATCAAAAGTGAGGGGCTTATCAAATGCCATAGACCATTATAAAACATGACAAAAATGATAACGCTCATTAGCACAAAGCAAACCACATCAAACAAAGAGAAAAATTTCATCAAAGAACCGCTGGAAGATATATTTCTAAAGTAAAAGAACTCTATCATTTTCCAAAAAGAGAAGGGAGATCAGTCTGATTCAAATAACCAACAAAAATAAGTAATTCAAGAAAAATAAGATCAAAGGACTCATAAGTATACAGAATGATTTCCTTTGTCAGGAACTCAAAATTACATTGCCAATTCTAAATTTAAAATAAAACAGCATACCATGACTAGTCGGACTGCAGACTTACTTTTAACACCTTCTTCTTAAAAATAAATAAAATAAAATGATATCTTAAGAATTTCAGAACTGATCCAAACTTTTAACAAGTAAATTCAAATTATATCAAACTTCTAATCAGAAATAAAAATAATACAATAAAAACCTAAGAATCACACGAACTGATCATCAAACCAAAGACATATATTTAAGAGAATTTATGAACATAATATTTTTATCAAACAAATCGATCACAATTCACAAGGGGCTTACTGAAGCCATCCTCGACAAAGTAGTTGAAGGTGTGGCCGTCGCAGTCATAGGTAAACTTGTTGTTAGCAGCCGGAAGTTTCTGTAGGCATTGGAAAGCTATGCTAGTGAAATTCCCCGTGAACTCCGTGTACTCCGCCACGATCACCGTTCCGCGCGCCACAAAACTGTAAATCAACGAATGCTGTCCCATTTCTACTCTTCAATTTCCGGGTTTCTCTCTCAAGCGCTCTGCGTAGTGTTACAGAATTCAGAGAGAGAAAGTACATTGTAGAGGAAGCGTGACGATGAATTTGAAACTGTTTTTGTACTGAGAGAGAAATAGGGACAGGGAAATTTTGTCTCGGGACATAAGAAATAACGGAAACGCCACAATGCTGGGTTTTGTCAGTTACAAGGCAAAATTGCAACATTAGTTCCTAACTTATTGTTTGAGTTACAAATTGATATTCAATCTTTCAAAAGGTGTAAGTTAGGCTGGTCGTCACTCTTTCATTAGCACAGCTTGTTCTAGTACACATTTTTCGCTATATTTTCTGTTAAAATGAATGTGTGCACAGCTGAGGCACTAAAAGTGTCGTCTAGGCATTCCCTTTCGCTTAGATCTTCCCTACACTTAGATTTTGTCTGGGTCAAGAGCCATAGTTAGTTGTTGTTTTTATTTAGTTGTTTCCTTCTCGTGGTTGATATCGACAAGATCCAGTCAGATGATGTTTGTTGATTGATAGTCAGATGACTCTTAACACCTGTATATCCAAAAGGGTAGATAGGAACACATTCCAACCAATTCCCAAAAAATATAAATTTGCGTTGGTTAAAAACAATCATTTGGTTTTTTTCTTGCTTTTCCTTGGCACCGAGAAAGAAGTCTATCTATCTGCCTAACTTGCAATCCCTGGAAATTCCACTAATCCCTTGGTGTATAAGTCCAACAACTCGATGAATTTAATTCTATCTTTGAAAGGTCTACCCTTGGGCTAGACATGGCCCAGGTCAACTTTGCGTTGTTCATGACCATCAAAACCATAGCAATAAAATACAAGGATTGTAATTTTCAATTTAGCCCAGGTGTGTTTGATGCTGCTAAATTGCATCTTAAAAGCTAGGTTTAAATTGTGAATAAAATATTCACATAGCTGGGCAACCCTTGACTGAACATATGACATTGCTAATGCTCACTTGACATTTTCCCTTTTAGTTGTGATTCCCTTCTTACCCTTCTCTCACCTTCGAAAAAGAGAGAATTGCCCGTCCCTCAATTGGTGTTATATGATTTTCCCCGTTGTTTTGAGTCTTGACCAAGGGCAATAGAGTCCTTTCAGTTTTTGGTAGCAAACACATGCCACGTGTAAGTGGCGTGGCAAGATGCATTATTCTTTAACAGATTTTACTTTTACTTGCTAACAGGACCCACACATAATCCAAAATAGGTGATTTTTTTTTTTTTTTTTTCTCCTCATATAGGAGCTAGCTTAAAAGCAATTTGTGTGAATTTGGTATGGCGATATTAGGAATGGTAAAAAAATTCGTTCAATTCGATATTTGCGAGGTCCCGCCTCTAATGGGGTGGGAATTATCCACCTAACCGGATAAACAGAGCAAGGAAGGGGTGTGGGTCATTGCCCCAAAGCGAGTATAGAAAACATAGTTCCCATCCCGTTACCCTTCACGTTTAAAGTTAATTTCAAACAAAAATAAAAGATTTATCATTATTTTTAAAGAGAACACAAATTGTTCTTAACAAATTGAAAAAAAAAATATTTACTAATTAAAGACACAAAAAATAAAAGCAAAAAATAAAATAAATAAATAAATAAGAAGAAAATATAAATGGGTGATAAATGGGACAGCGCCCCGCCCCATCCCGTCCCGTTTTAACCGAGTACGGGAACGGGGCAATGTTGCAAAAATACTTGACGGGACAAGGGGGGAATGGTCGCCCATCACATACCTGTCTCGTTGTCATCCCTAAGCATTTCCCAAAAATAAAGCTCTCAAATTCCTTTGCGGCGAAAAGCTCACAAATTAAAAAGCAGCTATCTTACAATAAAAGACAATTGAAAATGCTAATTCCATTTTATGCTACCAAAAATCGTACATGTTGACTTTCGAGCTTGACGACTGAGAATGAGTACGAACGAGGTCTTCGGGTACCTGAAACAAAGGCGTCGAGGTGTGTCCTCGTCACCCCTCCGATGCTTAAGTCAGAGATGGAATTTGTAAAAAGATGTATGTTGAGAATGGTGTAAAAAGGTATTGAACAATGACTTAGGGTGCTATATTTATAGATGTAGGTAGTGCTTTCCTAGTAGGACTGGGTTATTCAAACTCCCCAAAATCCTATGATATTTTGAAGTCATAACTTGATCGGTGTTGTTCCATAAAGATGTTTGACCATGGATAGAACTCTACTGATTGAGTCATTCTTGGGTGGACTAGGAACAGTATGATTCAACTTCTTTGTAACTGGATAAGTTCTATCTAATTGGAGAGTCCATAATGAAATAGGAGTTGTCAGATGCAAGACTAAGGCACGATCTCGAGGATGTCCCAAGCTAACGAGCAAACATAATTCCCGAGGAGACATCCCGACGAGGTCTATGATTATGGGGTGTCATATCAGGTGCTCGAGGTACATTGACCGAGGAGGGAAGTCATAATTGATGGGAACATATCCTCGGGATTAATGCTCGGATTGTGACAAATAACGGGATAATCACCATTTTTGTCGGAGACGGTCTTTCAAGATCCCCATCGAATATATGGCAACTAGGTTGAGATATTGGAAGAAGCTAAAGGACTTAGGCGAAGTTTGTTGTAGGTTTTAAGTGTGAAGTGTTCTTTAACCTTTTTCCTTGTCATCCATCTTTAATTTTATTTGTTTCTATTAAAACTACAAATGTTTTATTCGATACGGTTAAAGGGATGGTTTTCATCATCAAGACTAATTTTGCAACATTAATAATATGTTGAATGTCAAAATGTTTTATTTTAAAGGTTGGGGATGAAGTTGCTCCGAGAAGTATAGATCGAGGAACAATTATGTAATTTTCCGAGTTTTGAACCTTTGTAAATGGAGCTATGTTTTATCTTTTCCTTTTCCTTTTGATTTTCTTTTATTATTACAACCATTGTTTCATTTATACTCTCCAAAACTCAGACAATATATACCATCTGTTGACCCCAAAAAATGTTGCCAACAGATGCCGGGCCCACTCGTGCGCGTGCAAGCCTCGTCCGTCACGCTAGTGCCGATAAACGGTCAGGAAGGCTCCAGAACAGGGGCGTGGGAGTGGCTCTCCG
>CAIGRT010191045.1:0-15976 GCA_903798405.1 Fraxinus platypoda | reverse complement strand
AAAGTTCAGTGGCTAATGAAACAATTAACTCTGAAAATAGAGATAATTTAATTAAGGAGATTTTACAAAAATGACTAATTTCATGTTTGTCAATTAAAAAGTGGTTAATTTTAATAATTCTTGGAAAAATGGTCAAAATTAGTACTAAATTATCTATTATACCCTTAATGAAAAATGAAATAATTTTTTTTTTTTCAATTTTTCAAGAATTTCGAGAAGAAGAAATAGCTTCTATGAGAAGCTACGTTAAAATGACGTTTTCGATATTTTAAAAGTTATAGATATTTAACCATGTTTATCTTGATACTTCATTTATCTAAAACGATATTTCATTCCAAATATGAAACTTCTCTATATTTTATAAAGTTCTTGGTATTTAAAATGTAGTTCTCGATATTTTATACATGTGTCATGAGAAATATAACATTTATTGTAATTTGATATGTGTACTTTTAAAATAAGTATGATAGGTTATGTATCAAAATTTTACTGGCCAACAAAACTTTTAATTTTATGAACATGTTTGTCTTTAGTGTGGAATTATAAATTATTAACATGGGTATTTTTGTCTAAAATATTGCAAAATGGATATTGAACAAATTTTGGACATTTTTACAAATGACCACGTGAAAGTGGACATTGTAAATTCCTCTTTAATTAATGGTGACTGAATTTTACTACAAGTTATCACTTGATTATCGATCTTTAAAAAGATATTCGTTGCTCCTTGAAATTTGCTACAGATAGTACTACTTGCTCACCAAAATTTAAGAAATTACTCGTTGTTCATCTAAATTTAAACAAAGTTACTCGTTGCTCACTGAACTTTTCTATAGATAACACTAGTGAAATGATACGAATGATTGATGGGTAACTTTGTTCAAATTTGGGTGAGCAATGAGTAACATTTTATATTTCAGTCAACAAGTAGTAACATACAGCAGAGTTTAGTGAGCAATTAGTAACTTTTTAAATTTTGATGAGTAAGTAGTAATCTATATCAAAGTTCATTGACCAGTAATTAAATTAATTAGTTGAAAATAACGCAATCCTAACAATGGATCGTATCACCAGGTCAGATTCGATTTTTTTTACTTAACGAGGGTTGGTTGACAAATTTTTTGTAAAAGTTTTAACAGATAAAATTGATAAAATATGTGATTTAAAAGTTATGAATCTCATTGTTTGATGGCCATTATTTAAAAAAAAAAAAAATTTTAATGGTGATTATTAGAAGAATGTGTGGTAAAAAAAAAAAGATAAAATCTTAGGTTTACGTGCAGAATATTTTATTGTATGAATGTGTAGTTAAAAATGAGTATATATATAAAAAAAAATTTAAATAATCAGACCTCGCTAAATGTGTTCAAGGAAAGATTGATACAAGGAGTCAAATGTCAAATTATTAATAAAATGATAGAAATGAAACTTTTAACACCAATTACCCTTATAAAAATTGATAATCCAACTTTAGCTAAGTTGTTTTAAGATTTCCCCAACATTTTATATAATTAATTTGTATTTAAAAAGGTGTTGCTACGAGGTTGGACAAAAATCCATCAGCAGATCGACCCGACTCAAACTAACTTGAGTTGGTTTGGATCGATTTTCACAAGTTACGTGGTTTGGGTAGGTTAATGTGTCGGTTCATGTCGGTTGCGAGTTAGCACATTCAATCCAATCCACATGTAATTTTTGTACTTTTATAACTTGGAAACTCAAGATTTGCACAACGAACTTGATAGCATTAAATGTCGAGTTTGCTCGATGTTCTAACTTCAAACTTGAGATTTGTCCTGCAAGCTCGAGATTTGACGTACTAACTTGTCAAATTTCTACAAGATTCGATAATTGTTTTCTGAACTAATTTGGCCAAAAGACCAAACTGAATTGAACTGGTTTGGTTTCTGCAAAAAAATTGGGTTGGTTTGGACCTCAATTTAGTGCTGGGCTGGACCCAAAATCTATAAAACTCGATCCACGCCCAACCCAAGCTAAAAGCCTACAAAAGTGGTATTAAAAAAAATTATAGTACAAATAATATTTGAATGCAACTAAATAACTCCTGTTTGGCAAATCTATAAATCAATTTATAAAATAAAAATAACAGTTGGTCTCACGAAATATGTGAATAAAAAATAAAATATAAATAGTAATTTAGAATAATGATTTTTTGGAGAATGCGTGCTTAAAAAATAGAAAAAAGTTTTGAGTTTATGTGCAAAATATTTTTGTGTGAATTTGTGGTTAAAAATGAATTTGAGAAAAAGGAAGGGGGTTCGATTTAACGGATGTCAAACATGAGCTTAGTTTGGCTACTTTTTATGAAGAAAGAGCATAACTGTTACCAGAGTAAAGTTGCTGAATTTCGGATTCATAGTGGCATTTTAAAGCTTAGTTGTTAAGAAAGAAAAAAATAAAATAAAATTAGTATAAGTAGAAATATAATCAGATTGAAACATGCAGTCTGATGTCGTAGTTGATGGGAGCTTTGACCTATTCATTTCTCCAATCAAAGAGAAGACAGCGAAGCTAATTTATTCTAATTCTGAAATTAATTACTGAATTTGAAATTCTTTAAACGTTGCAATTTAAGTACATTTAAATATGACTAATGACTTTTCTTACACCGTAGAGATAGTAATTGAAGNTTATTCTAATTCTGAAATTAATTACTGAATTTGAAATTCTTTAAACGTTGCAATTTAAGTACATTTAAATATGACTAATGACTTTTCTTACACCGTAGAGATAGTAATTGAAGTAGAAATATCATATAAAATTAAAATTTTGATTACGTTTGATATATTAGTTGAAGTACAGATTTTGATAGTGACACTTGTCTACGTTTGGTGGATAATGAATACCCCAATTGAAATTTTTCGTGCAATATTTTAATTTATTTACAAATGTTATCTAATCTCTAATTAACAAAATTAAAAAGATCGATGTACTCAGTCCTAGTTTTGATATCTCCTTAGAAAATAGAAAATTTGTAAGGAAAATTATCACTATTTACTTACACGTAAAATTTCAAAAAATTCTCTTTTATGAGACATGGTTGCGTGTAAGTACCATTTCAATCACATGCAGGGGCGGAGCTAGAATTATGAGAAATGCTTGGTGTACATGGTGTACACCAAGTTTCACAGCCCACTCACAAAATAGGTGGAGGCCACGATAATAAAATAATCGTGGCCCCCACACTTGTGAGGGGGCTGTGTACAAGAGTGTACACTCAGCTTTTTCCCTATAATTATATAGTTGTTGGAGCAAATTTCACAAAATTTTAATTGTGGGAGCAAAATTGAAAATTATAAAGAATTTTTTGAAAATCTTGTGCAACATATTGGATTTGAAATTTAGTGTGGAGACAGCTAATCCCACTATCCCATACTAATTCCGCCACTTCACACACGCATTGATCTTCAAGGATCCAAACTTTGCCAAACTCGACCCTGGATTGGTGTTGAGTTTTCTACAATAGACGGTAGCTAATTGGGACTACTTAAATGTTAACCTGGTTAAGATATCTAAGCTTTCCAACTCATCTCTGGTTGAAAATCAACTTCAATTTATATGCATCGTTGATTAAATGTTTGTAGATGAAACCTTTTCTTTTTTGTGCACGGGTGGGGATGGACAAATCGCTCATTTCAATTTCAAACCGGGGCAAAATAGAAAAACTCTTGGGTGAAATGAATAATTACTTCTTTCTGGAGAAAGAAAAATCTGAATACTACTATTCTAATCCTAACAGTAATAATATAGAATGTCAGACTTTAGGAGCATATATATTTACATCCATTATCGTATTAAATCCTAGTAGCCAAGCTTGAATCTTCGAACAACAGTGTAAAGTCGACAGCAACCAGCATATTATGCTTCGAGCAACCTGCAAAACAGTGGAATTCCCTCTTAACCTCAAGTATTTTAATAATTCCTTCCTTTCAAGAAGCAGAAATTTGCAACGTATGTTGCCCTCATTTTGCTTACTCCACACAAAGCACAAGAGGAAGTCTGGAAACAATGCCAAAAACTAAATCTTTCTATTTCGGAACAACAGAAAATGGAACTGGAGAGCAAAGATCGATCTATTATAACAACTTTTCCCGTCAATATATGTATCTCATCACTAATATGCATTAAGTTGCGGTGGTTCCTTGGATCATGCCTACACCATCTATGCTAGACTTGCAGAATCATTAAAGCAGAGACATTTGCTCTGTGATAGAGAGCATGGATCTAATTTATGTGTGGACAAGGGGGAGCAAGTTTACCTAATTCTGTGCAACGATGCTGATGACTAATCCACAAGTTTTAAGTCTTAACGTCACTAGTCAAAACGAAAACGAGGGATACTTAAAAAGACTTACTATTCTTCATATTTTTTTTGGCCATGGGAAGCTAGATCATCAGAAGTTCTGCATCTTGAAAAGCAGCTGTTCCTTCACCCTGTGTCAGTAAACATAATTATATATTTTCCACAATGTAGAAATTCGAATGTAATCGTATGCTTAAAATGAAAATAAAAATCTTGTCTACCTTCCAACCAGGAATTGACCTTGACAGAAGCATAACGTACTGTTCCATTGCCAACTCCCGGTTCATGTTCCCTAAACTCTGCCAAGCATTCCTGTGACAGTATAGCCCATTAATCACAAACTATTCTGCTTCAATACTAGAACACTTTACTAAGTTAAAAACCAGCAGCCAACAACCTTAAATGTAAACTCAAGTTTGCATATCACATTCTAGGCAAGAACAATCAAGTGCAAATACTCTTTTATCTTTCCATTCCCCAAAGTTCTCAAAAGTAAGAAAGGATTCTACCTACAAGTAAAACTCCAGTTTTTGCAACAATTATCGCCAAGAAGTCTGTAAGTCCTTAAAAGTTCCAATTCTACAAAAATCTAATTTCGAATGTGCTTCTAAAAGTTACTTTCTCCAATGCAGAAACCTACAAAATTAAGTTAAAATCTGTATTCCCATTAATGCTCTAAGAACAGCTTTATTACTGTAGTTGTACACATGTATAAGCACAATAACAACTCCAATAACCAAAAAATCAACACTAAAAACTAAAATCAATAATGAAGATCATAAAGAATGTTTAGTTTACCACTTTGCGCGAGCAGAGACCTTCAATGACATTGGCTGTGGTGCACGACAAGGTCCTTCAAGAGCAACCTTATGAAGACCATATAATTGCATCTTCAGATCATGATCAACTCGATCGGCATTATTCTTAGAACCAACAAAAACCACTGCATCACCAAATCTCTTCTCCAATTCTGTTCTCTCTACCCCCTCCCAATCATCAAGGAATCCCTCTTCCTCTTCATTATTATTCCTCAAAATATGAATCTCATTCCCTTTCATCTTACTGTCTTCAGTAGTAATCTCCGAAACCCCCCATTTGTTGGAACAATTTGTAACTTGCTGTACTGGTTCTTCGATTTGTAGGGATTCTTCCCCACCAGAAACCTCAGGGGTTTCAACCTCACAATCACCACCACCACCGACACTTCTATTCTGTTGGTCTCGCAATGATTCTGTAACAACCGACTCAACTCTTGTATTGCTTACAGAACCATGAATTTCCACCTCTTTTCTACGATTTTGTTCATTACCAAATTTTTTCACCTTCTCATCAAGTACTTCAACCCAGTGGATAATCGAAACCACAATTGCAGAAAAAACCACAAACCCCAATAGCACAAACTCGACTACTTCCATATCGTAGGTTTCGAGAGAGAAACAGAGAACTTAAGATCAAATAAGCAATCCTGAAATTATTATGTTACTGGGAACAGATACACAGAGAAATAGGATTTTGCTGAGCAGAGAAAGGTATATTCGGCCACGGATTATTAAAAGCTGGACCAAGGCAAAACTCATGTCTGAAAAGGACTCTTAAACGGATCAGCCATTTATACGGAGTGCTTAAAATCCAATTAAAATTAAAAATATAGTCGTCACTGGATCTCACTCGTCTAATAAAAATCAACAATAACGATTAATTTTTCAATTTTAATCCGATTTTAATCTCTGTCGAACACGCCCATGGTAATGTTTGATAGTGAATACTGAATAGGGTACTAATCTATGAATTTTGTCTTACTAGGATTATTTAGAATTTAGCATTTGGAAATTTACCTTTTTAAATGTTTTTTTTTCCTAGTTGAGATTTGTCTTATTTGTTTGAGACCATATTGAGTAATTCCATCGATTCAAAAATATCACTAACCTCCCTAATTCTATATTTGATATCACATACATTTCTTGATCACTTTTTGAGTCACATACTCACATATCATTCAAAATGAGATTAATATACCTAAGATGTCTTTACGCATTATAATCATATTGTTTTGTGATTTTTTCTGGGATTGTGGTTTCGATTATCACGATTATTATCTAATAAATCTCGAAATACTGCACCGATCAATATGTAAAAACACGTTTATATATAATATCATATTGTAATTTATAAATTTATAAATAAGATTTTGAATTGATACGTTTGATTTTTTAATATTTAAATTATGTACACAAAATATATACATAAATTAAATAATAAGTTTAAATAATTTATTACTAAAATCTTTAACAAAGTTTAAAATAAAATTTCCACTAGCATGCATATTTATAATTTTTTTCGTAAAATTTTGAAGTATTAATTATTAAAGCAAACAAATCAAATTGTAATTAATTGTAAAAAATGTATCTTTTTCTTCACAGTGACATTTTAGGTATACCAATTTCATTTTAGATGATAGATAACTCGAAAGTGGCCAATGGTGCATGTGATATTCTAATATAAAAATAGAGAAGGGAAGTAATATTTTTAATTCATATGAGCAAGTGTCTCTCATATTATCAAAAGATGAGAGGTGTTTTTGATATTGTCTCTATTAGAGTATCACCAAGATTTTATTTAAAAGTAAAATTATCTCTATTTTAAATAGTCAATCATAAAAATGATGCTTGAAGAGACTTTTCAAATTAATACATTTTAAAATAGAGAGTGAGTAACGCACTCTTCAATTCAAAATATTACAGTTTTGGCTTATTAGTATAGAATGTCACTACATTTTAAATTTTTGCATTTGCACCACTATTTTTACGTTTCATTTCGAAAAATATCATTTTCATACATTTTCTCAATAAAAATCCGTGACAAATATACTGTCTTATTTAAATAAAACAAAAGGAAAAAAAAATAAAGAATTAATTGCAACCATAGGCCCAAATTTTTCAAAAAAATTACAAATGAATAAAAAATAATTAATTAAAAAAAAAATAACTTCCCCCATCCCACCCAACTCGTTATTTTGAAGATTTCATGGAGCCACGGACTTCCATCTCACCAACCACCACCTAAAGGGCTGGAAGCTCACACCACAAACAGTCACCATCATCCTCTAATCACTTTCCTATAAACCAATTGAACAAACATCAGATTTTTATGGTCAACATTATTCAAGTATTTAATAATTTTTACTCTTTGATTTATACATACTCTCTAAATTGCAAAATATGTTTTTCAAAAATAAAGAGTCTATTAAAGATGCTCTTAGTTCATTCTTGCTCATAAACGGTAAGTTATATGTATAGTATCACAATCAAATGTATGTTTGATTGTTTTGAGGATTTTTAAGATACAATTGATACACCCACTACGAACAATGTTTTGTTATTGCAATTGGAAAATTTACACAGTGTAATCTACAATTTAAAGCAAGGTATTTAATTATTATAGAGACATTTTCGACCTTTTTGAGGGATTTTTTGGAGAGAGGACGAGGGGGGCATTGTGAGAGTTTTGGAGGACTGTTTTGGAGATTTCTTTAGGAGTTCGGATCTATCAGAGAAAGAGTTGGATGAGGGCATGAGGGATGACAACTTATTTGGGGAAGAGGAGGCAATAGAGTTAGAGAGGACATTTTTAAGGAGTTGACAACATTATTGCGGCCTTTGAGTTTCTACACTCTTTGGAAAGGAGGTTTAATAGGAATAAGGGCTTCATGACCCTTAAAATGGATATGAGGAAGGCATATGATCTGTAGATTGGAGTTTGTGCATCGGGTGATGGAAATAATGGGGTTCTTAGCTAGATGAACCGAGCTGGTGAAAGAATGTATATGACCTCTAGGTTTGCTTTTCTTGTGAATGGGAAGGAAATGGGGATAACGATTCCGTCTAAGGTATTTCATTAAGGATGCCATCTTTCCCTATACATTTTCCTTCTTTTAGCAGATGTGTTATCATGACTTTTTCGATTGACTGGGGATTCTAGTGAGCTTGTGAAGATGACTTGCAACATATGGAATCCAAATGTGACGATGAATAGGAAGGACGATTTATCTTGGGGATGCTCTTGGTGGTGGGGTGGAATAAATAACGAACCTTTGAGTTTATTAGAGTTAGGGTGTAGAAAAAAATTCAAAAGTGGATATAACTTTTTTTTCTCATCTGGAAGATGGGAAGCGTTAATTAGGGTAGTGCTTTCGACAATCACTCCCTACTTAATAAGCCTATTCAAGGTGCATGCCTTGTGTGTGGGGACATCATGTCGACTATTTCGAGGTTTTGGATAGAAGGGTAGGAGATAGATGGCAATTTTTGGAAGGTCCAAATTGGTTATTCAAGCGAGATTTGAACAAGGTCAATTGTTTCAGAAATACCAACTATGAAATTTGAGATTCTGCTTTTGGATCACAACTGTAGATATTCTTTGTGGAAGATCAAGATGTGAGTAGTCCTTGCAACAATGACTGCGGACAAGAAGCAACACGAGGATAAAATTGCTATATCACAGATACATCTTCATCTTTCTAATCAAATTCTTCAGGGTGTGGTAAAAGAGAAAAGTGCCGTTGGGTTGTTATTAAAATTGAAGCAACTTTATATAACAAAGAGTTTGACCAATAAGTTACACTTGAAGAGCTCGTTTTCTCATCCCTTGATAGAAGGTGGATCTTTGGAAGATCAACCATCGATGTTCAAGAAAATCGTCACTGATTTGAAGACCATGAAAGTCAAGCACGATGAAGATGATTTAGAGTTGATATTGTTGTGTTCATTGCCACCGACATATGTGACTTTTAGATAAACTATTCTCTATGATTGGATACTCGCACTATTGGCAGGTATGTAATGCGCTTTATTCTAAGAAGAAGATGAAGCATCTGGTAGTTGGTTATGAAGCCCAGTCAGATAGTCTTGTTATTCGTGAGAGAAAGACGAGTGGTTATGGAAGGGGCAGAGTAAAAAATAACAACAGTTATAAAGTTTGTTGGTATTGCAACAACAAATGGCACATGAAGATGGATTATTATGAGTGGCGACAGATTTGCTACTACAGATCAGAAGGAATAACCAGAAAATTTTGATAATGTCAATCTTGCAGAAGAAGATAGTGATAAAGATCTTTTGGTAGTTACTGATGATGACTCCAAACGGACGAGGATTGGATACTTGATTTGGCTTATACTTTTCATGTGTGTTCAAATTGGGATTTGTTTTCTTCATTTGATACAGTTACAAAGGGTTATGTGATAATGGAAAACAATGAGCCTCGTAAAATAGCTGGGATTGGTAATGTCAAAATCAAAATGTTTGAAGGGATGGTTAGATTAGTTGGCCAGATTCGACATGTTCCAGGTATAAACATGAATTTAACTTTTTGAGTATTCTTGATTAAAAAGGGTACAGATATACCAGTGGAGATGGAGTTCTGAAAGTTAGAAAGGGTATCCGAGTTGTATTAAGGAGACGAAGAAGGTCTCGTTTATATGTGTTAAAAGGTTCGACGGTCACTGTGGATGCAGTGTATCTTATGGTTCAATAAGCAATAACTTGGGTAGATTTGGTTGTGATCAGATTATTCATATTGATTCAAATAGTAATATTGGGGAATCTTCCTATAGCTCAGGTGGAGCCAGTGGCGATCTTTTTGATCATGTGCTCGTGATTATTCGAGCATGTTTGACAACTCAGGTGGCGTTGGAAGTTCTCATGGTGATTTGAGCAAGTTTGGTGACTCAACTAGAGTTGGAAGTGAACGGAATGATTCAAGCAAGGTTGGCGTGCAAAGTAGTTCTGCTGGGAAGTAGGACTTGAATTTAGTTTACAGTTGTTGAGTATGCCCTATAAGGATATGTTGTAACCTGAACGAGTATGGTGGAAAAGTTTGAGAATGACTTGAAAAGTGAAAACTTAATTCCTTGCTATGGAATTTGTGTCAATGTGGTGTTTGTTATATTTGTGACTTAATTCTATGTGATTTGGAAGTTTGATTTATGAAAGAAGCCTAGATAATGTTGGTTTGAAAGTTCGGTTTGATAAGGGATCAGATTTCATCATGGATTGGATTGATTGGGGAAATGACTTTGGAATGGAAGAAAAAGTGTTTTGGAAGCATTGGGTCCAAAATGGGACGAAAGAAGAAATAGAGGTTGGTGCCGCCTGTTCGGGAAGAATTGGAATTCTAATGCGATTTTTGTGTTCTACTTCATCTATAACTTCAATTGGGTCCAAAACGAGGTGCCGATGCCGACAGCGAAAGAAGAAACATGGGCTAGGCACCAACCCCGATGCGCCAAGGCACCGGACAGTGATGCCTAGGCACCGTCTATTCAGGGGAAGAATTGGAGTTTTGAACCGATTTTTGTGTTTTACTTCATCTATAATTTCAAGATTGGGCTCCTATAAATACTCCACAAGGTATGAGTTCTTCATAGACTCAAAATAACAATTAGATAATTGTTGTATACATTAAAAACTCGAAAGAATTGTTTAGATTTAGAGTAGTAGTATCAAATCTTGCAAACATAGTTTTAGTTTCTTCGTGTATGAAATACTCCTCCTCTTCCACATAAACCTTGTTTGTTGTGTGATCCAATATTTTCATTACCCTTATTTTCTAGTTTTTAATTATTTGGCCGAATTCTCAACAAAGTTGTATTAGAGCGATTCTAATATCTTGTTAGTTTATAATAGCAAATATTGGGTCATGACAATTTATTTATTATTATTTTTTTTTATGACTTAGGTATCCAAACTTCGCCCGACAATATTTGATTCCATTGATACACACCATAAAAAGGTGCATAAAGTTTTTCTTTTGAATGAAAAAAATTACCATGTATAATGGAAAACAAAAATCAGAATGCTTTCAAAATTGCATGCAGTGGTACAATGTTAAACATAAAGTTCATGCCAAGTGTGTACTAGATTATCGTGCAGTTTAATTTTTAAAACATACCGTGTTATTGCATAATGGAAAGATTTCAACTTGAATTACTTTCACTTCCGTAATTCAATTTTTTTTTTTTTTAAATAGAGAGATGCATATGTATTATGTATTAAATTGCATGCATTAGAAATTCCATGACTTTCGCCAGTGTGTGAATAGATAGGGCGAGGGGAAGCGCGAAGGGATGGATGTCTGAGTGGTTGAAAGAATCGATCTTGAAAATCGAAGTATTAATGAAATATATTTTTGAAAGTTGTGGATCATTTGATTAAAATTAATTATTAAATCCCCACTAAATAGGGGCATGCGTATGTTATTTGAAAAAAAAAAAAAAAAACATTATTTTCAAACAAACAACGAGGTCAACAGCCTAGCATTACAGTGGAGGTTCATGACATGTGTTTGTCACATCATATCTATAGAAAAATACCATATTATTAAAATAAGGCCCTATTTGATTGCAACGAATTCCATGAAAAATATCACATTCGAGAAAAACAAATTCCACGAAAAATGTTACATCCGAGAAAACGAATTCCATTTTGGCCGTTAGATTGCAACGTGGAAATGAAAATCGAATTTCACGGTACAAGCACTTTAAGCTGTATTTTCTTTGTTTTCATGGAAAACGAATTCTTATGGGTTTTGTGGGTTTTTATTTTCCAACTAACGTGGAATTTAAATTCATTTACACATTTATCTATCAAACGGACCCTAAAAGTTTCATGATTATGAGGGGCACATATCTTAAATGCATAGAAGAAACATTCAAAGCAATCCTTAACTTACTCGAGATATAGCTTTTTTCCTTTTCGATAGCAACAATACTTTCCCGTCATGTGGGGCCTTTGAATACTTTTCCATCTCATTTAAACTATATAAACACTCCCCAAACATTGACGCACCACCTATGTCCATCATAGTGAAAATTGGACCATTCTTGTTGTAGAGGGCCACGTGGGCCCTGTACAACCAGTGGGGCCCTTGGATGTACACGGTTTATTTCGTGAAAATTATTCTGTGTAACACGTTATTCTGGATGAGTATTAAAATATACATAGCTTAAGGTCATTATTATAATCTTATATAAATGTTGCTATGAAATTAATTACTGATCGTGTGAACTATGAATAGATTACAGATACTTTACAAAAAGAATTTGAAGCGGCTAAGAGAAAACGAAGGGTCCGTTCGGTAGGATTTTTGAAAATCGAAAACTGTTTCTAAAATTAAAAAGTTGATTTTAAAATATTTGAATAATTTTCTACAAATGCCTTGTTTGACTAGAATAGCTGACATAGAGAAACTTTCAAATATTTTTGACGTGGCTTTTACCTTTACTTCTATTTCTCGTGGAAGGGTTTTATGAAAAAGTTACTTATTCCCCTAAAAAATCCTAACTTCTTATAATCAGATGTAATTTCATATATGTTTGACATCCACAATGTTTGTAACAATTTATAATTTATTTTTTTTAGTTTTATTAGGGAGATTAGCCCCTATTTGATGGCCGTTGTTCTTAAACAATGTTTACTTTAAAGAGAATGTGTAGTTTAAAGTAGGGAAAAAATTTGGGTTTATCTGCAAAATATTTTATTGTGTGAATGTGTGGTAGAAAATGAATACGTAGAAAAAAGAGTTATCAAATAATGGTTGTCATGGGATTAATAGCTTATATGCTTTGCTACATGATTATTTTATAATTTCAATCCTTAGTCAATCGAGATCTAAGAGCATCTCCAAAAAAACTCTTTAAAATGTAATGCTTTCTATTTTAAAGAGTCGAGACTTAAAATTATTTTACAAGAGACTTTTCAAATTAATATTTTGAAATTGGGAATATGAATTTGGAGAACCAAGTTCAGTCCCTATAATTAAATACATTTAAATTATTAAAATTTTCAATTCCCCATATATTGACCCAATTAAACATTATATACAAAGAAAATGGAGGAAATAATATAATAATTTGTAAAGAAGCTAGTGAAAATAAAATATAGAAGAAAATAATAAATACGCGTTGAGAGTAATTAAATTAAGTGTTAAAAATAAAGAGTTTGTTGAAGTATTTAATTTTTTTTACTTTCTAAATTTATAGACACTTTTTAAATAATAAAATATGCTCTTTGAAAATCGAAATTCTTTTCAATATGCACCAACATGCATTTTTTGTAATTTTTTTTAACAAAAAATAGGATTACGCTCGAATCCTCAACTTTCAAAAGTAAAAATTTGAGTTTCCAATCTAATTATATATGAAATTGGGTCTCCATGAGATAGAACCGTCTTTCAATTGCATGAGACTATCAATTAAATTAAGGATATTGTTGAGTGCCTAATTTGGCGATAGTTCCAAGCCGCATTGAAATATATAAATCTTAAGTTGTAGAATTTTTTGTATCTAGTTTTAAGTCATATCACGTGAAAGTTGCTTGTGATTTTAATTTTAACATTGACGATTTTGTTCATTGAGGATCTAGATTTATATATTGAAATAGGTTAAGAATCAAGAGCTTTACCTTTTGAAAATTTAAAATTCATAACCATACCAAATGAAATGTTTGGACGTTCATTTGCAATTTTTCCTAAATTTAATGGGTAAAATTAGAGATGTCAACGAGTCGAGCCGAGCCGAGCAGGCTCGCGAGCCGAAACTTGTGGGCTACATGTTAGTTTGTGTGATTAAGTAGGACCCGTGTAAACGATTTGCCTGAAAATTCAATCAAATCTTGTTAATATAGATGTCAATGATCATTATTGTTTTCGAAGATGATGTATTCATCCGTGATGTTTCTAGCATACAAAATAAAAAAATCATTGATATGTTAGTTTAGTAATTTATTTATCAATGTTGAAAAAAATCATATAGTAAATATAGGATATATCATACAACATATGTTTTTATCAAGGATATGATTGTGCTTAGATATCAATATGATGCAACGACATATGCTCATTATAATTAACAATTCCAAAATTTGTTTAATATCGAAAATTGGGTAAATATGAAAAAAAAATCTCAAATAATTTTATTTAATATAAAAATCAATCATAGACTAATATAAAGTGGTTGTTCACGTTTCAACAAAATCATAATTGCTAAACCTCAATATAATTGTACATATGCTAATGTTCCCTCATCTCTCNCAAATGATTTTATTTAATATAAAAATCAATCAAAGACCAATACAAAGTGGCTGTTGTGCACATTTCAAGAAAACCCTAATTGTCAAAGTTTAATATAATTGCATATATGCTAATGTCCCATTATCTCGCCTAAAAGTAATTATTAAATCATAATTTAGTAAATAATTAAGAAACTAAATAAAAACGAAAAAATTAGAAATATTAAAAATATAAAATGTCAAGACAAATACGAGTCACAATGGTGGAAAGAGATCTGACATATAGATGTACGTCAAATATGGTTCCACAACGAATGTATATATACAATTAAAATTATTCGTGGTAATAGATAAATATGAAATATAAATTTCATACAATTAAATCTATGATATTATAAATTAAATTAAAATGCGAACCAAGCTTAATTAATCACAAAAAAACAAAAAAAAAAAAATTTACAACACTCGTAAACTTATAAGTAGCGTATGTTCATCATTTAGATGGACATTACTAAAAGAATTAAAAAATTAAAATAGAAAAAAAGAACTACATTATTTTTTTTTATCATAATAAAAAATTTAGTCAAAAACCAAAACAACCATATTTTTTTGTAGAATTTGTCTCACGTAAATCGACTTCTCAAAAGCTTCAATGTCCAACATGAATACGTTCACGTATATAAGCATCATCTAGGCTATTTTCGAATTTTGAAAAGCTCAACCCCGCAACAAATTGCTTTCATTGACAAAAGTTCTTACCTTTAGCCTACAACAAAATATTTTAATTGACAACAGTTCTAGAATGAGAAATGTTAATTTTTATAGTTATAATGATCTTAATTATGTTTATTACATAGTATATGTACTAACACAAGGCAGTTTTGCATTTCCCCTCTCATTTATTTACATTAATTCTCAATTGTAAAAATAGTCATCTCTCAATCCCTTCAACGTGCTCTCTATTGGCAGAAAATTAAAAAAATGTAGCATTGACAGACATTTGCCTCTTCCTTCATTGTACGTTTTCTTTGTATATTGAAATTTTTAATTCGATAATGTTGTGTGTGAATTGTTTATAATTTCAGCACATATTATCATAATTTTTTTGGTTTCATATAATGATAAGAATATATCGAAAAATAATTGAGTACTAAGTGTGAAAATGAGCAAAAATTATAATTGTTTATTGTAGTTATAATGTTGTGTATTTAATAAAAACTTTAGTGGGAATATAATTATCCTATTATTTGGTATTCCATTTTTATCTAAACTTAGGTATCGTGTGAATTCATATATATCTACCAATTAAAACATCTTTTAAATAAGGGTAAATATAACATAAAATAAAATTTTATCAAATTATATAGTAACATCCTGTATGCATTAATTTTATTACATTAAATATGTTATTTAATTGTTAGGATACATGTTAAACAACCATTTGAATAAGGGAGTATGGAGGTTTTTTTTTTCAATTGACTAATTCAGCCGAGAGAAGAAATTTAAGTTATATTTCTTCTATATATTAAAAGTGGCTATGTAACGGAATTTCTTATTTTTAACGGAAAAATTAACGAAATTTGTTGTT
>CAIGRT010191043.1:0-13823 GCA_903798405.1 Fraxinus platypoda | reverse complement strand
TTGGGTGATTTTGAAAGTTCAATGATCTCTTGGAAGTATGGCATAAAGTTCAGTGACTGTTTGGGCAATTCACTCTTAGAATATCATTAACTAGTAATTGATTGCCTTTGAATGCATATGACAAATGACTTATTACTCTCATAGACATATTAGATGCATTAATGTGTAAAAGTACATGCCCCAAGTGAAAAAATATTACTACGTGTTAGACCATCATCTAACCTATGTGTGGGATATTGATTCTTTATCATGCCATAGTTGAATGCTTATCTTTCAATGCTCATCAAATTCTCCACTTGCATCAAATCATTTGGATCTCAATGGGTAGTAAGTATCTCACTAAATAAGTTTTCATAGAACGAATCTTTGAGATTCGGTAATAAAGAAATATCCAAATTAGGGACGGGTTTGTCAGTTCTCACTAAAGCTCTCTCAATCTCACATTTTTTTTGCATAGAGACTTATTTTTTTATTTTTTCCTCTTCTCAATAACTCTCTTTCTTTTCTCTCTTGTGGCTCTGCTCTTTTTTCCTCACAATTAGCCACCTCACTAACTTTTCTACTAATATCCTTTCATCTTTCTTTGTTTTCTTTTCTTCTTCACCTCTCAATCTCAATTGGTCCTCATAGACCTGTTGTGGTGTTAATGGTAAAAGAGTAACAGCTTTTCCATCTCTTACAAAATTGTACATATTCTTGAATCCATCATGCTTAACTTTCCTATCATACTGTCATGGCCTTCCAAACAAAATGTGTCCAGCATGCATAGGAATCACATCACACATCACTTTATCACTATACCTCCCAATTAAGAAATTCACCAAAACTTGCATACATACTAGGACCTTTCACATTCATCTAACAACTGCAATTTATAAGGTTTGTGATGTTTTATCGTAGTCAATCCTAATTTCTCAATAAGTGTAGTACTAGCAATATTAGTACAACTACCCCCATCAATAATTATACTACATGCCTTATTTTTTACATGGCCTCTAGTATGAAAGATGTTCTCCTGTTATTGCTCCACATCATCCAATTTAATTTGTGTATTGAGAGCACGTATCCCACAAGTAACTCATCTCCTAGCAGGTACTCTATTCCATCTCCTTCATTAGCATCCTCTAAAGCGAGCATATCATCGCTATCACCATCACTCGCCACTTTTCCATTGTCACGCAAGATCATTGCCCTTTTGTTTGGACATTGAGAAGCAATGTGCCCCGATCCCAAACACCTAAAGCATTTGATATCTCGAGTCTTAGAAGGTTGGTAATCTGTTTTGGGTATAATTTTGCTAATAACTTCCTCATTTCCCTTTGGTGGTTCGGTCTTACTACTCGAAACAGCCATATCACCTCTCTTATCATTCCACTTCGATTTCTAAGAAGGTTAGAACCCGATGTATATCTAGCGTCCCCTTTTCAATTGTCTTTTCACTTTCATATCTACATGTAAAATGTCTTCTAACTCCACATAATTTTCCAACTCTACCACATTAGCTATATCCATATTCAAATCATTGAAAAACCATGGTGGCCTCCATGTTCTCCTCAACATTCGCTATGATCATAGAAACCTCCATCTCCTTGTGATTATCCTCTACACTCTGAAAACCTTGGTAGAGGTTTTGCAATTTTTGATGAAACTCCCTATAATAATGATTAGGCACGAACCTCTGCATGATAGCCTTCAATTCTTCACATGTATTAATAGGTCTCTCACGGTTCTTCCTCCTAGATGTTACTACTTGATCCCACTAAATGATAGCATAATCGGTAAATTCAAGTATCACAATCTTTACGTTATTTTCCTCCGAGAAATTGTGACAATCAAATATCAATTCTACTTTCTTTTTCTACTTCAAGTATGCCTCCGGATCATTTCTTTCTTTGGATAAAGGGATTGTCATTTTGATATTGTACATACTTTTATCAACACCATCTTCAACGGATCTCTACCCCTCCTTTTATGTCTAACTCATCTATCCCTTATTCTTCTTAATTCGACATCCATCAATGCATCATCATTAATGTCACTATCCGCTTCACATTCACCGGCAAAATCCGCTCTATGATCTCGCCTACCTTACCTCTGTCCTCTTTATGTTAGGAATTTCTCTAGGTTGGTCCCTACGCAAATTAGCAGGCAATGTGTCTGTCTCTCCATCCACGCCTCTTGCCCATCCATTCTATCTACTATCACCAAACAACCTTTCAATTTGGGTTTTCCCTATATTAGTCTTACCACTCTACATTTTTTCACTCAATGCATTCTTGCAAATGTTTCAAAAAATTAATTCGATCTCAATCAAAATTTAACCCTTATGGAGTCCAAACAAAGAATTAAGTAAGGAAAGTGATTTAGAATGATTTAAGAAGGTAGGAATTTGAATTTTGAATGGACCACTAAGAAAAATTTTAAGGTGTTTCTTGAATTTGAATTGAACAGTACACTTTTGAATTTGAAATTTATTTTTTACTTAAAAAAATGAAATTGTATGCTGTTGGCAATAATTTTTTTTTGAATTTCGATTTTTGTGCTCGAAAACTCAACTAGATATCAATAAAAAAACTGATTTGGATGCTAAATACTAACATAAACAAGTTTTGAAATTTTATGAATTTGAGATGAAAGAATTGAAGAACGCGAAAAACAAGGAAAATGAAAAACAAAGACTCAAATAAAAGGGAAAAAAATTATATAACCTTGATTTTTGGAGTATTGCTCTGATACCAGCTGATGCGAACTCACATAGTAACAGTAGCTACGGAACCCACAACAAATTAGAACAAATCCAAGAAAGCCAAGAATCAACGTTTGAAAAGTTCAATCCAATAAATTATTGAACCAAAGAACCAAGACAATTCCTAACAATATCTTGACCCCGTGATCACAAAACTTATGAACCTTACTTAAATCGTAGAACGCCATAAGAATTTAATTCTTGATAAGTTCAAAATTAATTCAATGAAGAACGAGGAGAAAGCAACCCTGCAATAATATCTCTCAAATTGTGTGTTTTACAATGAATAAAATGAGTCATATTTATATAGAACCCATAAAACCTACTTAAAAATAGAATTAAGCTTTAAAAGTAACAAAAGATATCACAAAATAGAGTTTTGACTAAAATAGAAGATTGCGCGAAATTTGAAAAATTCGCNAACAACTCCAACATCTTCGTCCATTGCTTGAATCAAGTTGCTCCACTTCGTTTCATCTCCCACGCCCAATATAAAACTTGTCAATTTGCTTACCGTAATCAATGTTTCGTCTACAGTGACTTGAGCAAGTAGTCTAATTGCTTCTTTGACCCGCTTCGCTCGTGACCAAGTCATATGCCCTTCCTCAACGATCAATGGATCATTGCCCGGACTTGCCCTCATATCGTGGATCACATCACTCAAATTTTAATCGTGCAACAGAAAATATTTAAGTAGTCACTCTACCCATTTTTCAAGGCGACAGTTACCAAGACAAATTTATATTTTCTACTTCGCTCATTCTCAGATTCCCAACTCACCAAGATATTTGACAAATCAAATTGATCTCATCGATTGGTGAATCAAACAACTATTAAAGTCATGAAAATATATACATAACTCTATCAAGGAATTTAGATGCGATCAAATCAAATTTAATTCTTCATATGTTATGTTATAGAATTAAACTCGACACGTGGTCCGTTCGATATACTCCAACTGTACTAGTCACTTTTAACTATTTCTGTTATAAGTACAAATCACAAACTCAAATAGTGAATCGGTCAACACTGCAACCTTCTAGTACAAGGTGTCAATCCTCGTACATTGGTTGTAAACAAATTAGTTATGATCAAAATATAAGTTGTGTCACACTATATTTCTTAACATAAGTATCCAGTTTATATTATCACAAATGATCATAGGCACTTTAATTCGCATGTTCAATAATAAATAAATACAATAAATAAATAAAACCACAATTTATTTATTATAAATTATTACTTTATGATAAAAAATATATTATATGGGCACACAATCTAAAAGTTATTAGGGTATATATCATTTAATTAGTGCTCTTCGAATTTTTGTCCAGTCTTTGTACTACAATTGTAATAGACTTATTTAACATTTTGTAATTTAGACAACCAGAATACTGGAATTCGGATTTCGGATGGCAAGCCAATTTCCTCGTTTTTCACAATATTATTTCTCAAAGATGCATGCTTTCGACGGAAACTTTATTAGATTAAATTATTTGTATACATAAAGTGTACATTTTGATTGACATCCGTCTATGTATCAAAACTTTAGCGGTCGATTAAAAAAAAATTGTCAAGATCGATATACCAAAATCTGCCACTCACATGGATGTAAACCAATGTTTCAACATTTATTTAACGTAATTTTTATATGTCAATAACCATTCAATACAAATTTATTTTGAATAATTTAAGAAAAATAGAGTTGAAATCTATAACTTATTTAGCTCCTGTTTGGCATCCATTCCATTCTCATTCTCATTTTTTTCTCTTTTTTCATTTCAACAACACATTCTCCAAATAAAATAATATTACACACAACCCTTCGGGGCACATCCGAGTTGGTGGAACAATTGCATTGGTGGGCGCGCAACCCCAGCGTGGAGAGTTCGATTCGTGGAAGGCACGAGTCTTGGAAGGGGGTGCTCGCAACCCCAGAGTGGAGAGTTCGATTCCTGGAATGCACGAGTCTTGGAAGGGGGATTTTTCTCGAAGGCAAGGGCAATGACTGGAAGACAGTGAGGAGAGCTCTCTTGAGGCCAGGAGTATAAGCGGTGCAGGAACCTGAGAGCCAATAAGGGCATAACCCGCGGTTTACCTCCTCGAGTCCCTGAGGGGCCGATGACTAGAGGTCCAGGAATTAGTCTGGCTAAATTGGGATACCTGGGTATAAAAAAAATAAATAATAATAATAATATTACACACAAATCTAAAATTTTCCATCACTTTTTCACCACACATTTTCCCATCAATCACTATTCCAAAATTTCTTATTCTCATAAAATGGGTGTCAAACATAATTTTAATCCTAAATGAATCATGCTACGTACCTAAATATTGACACATTGAATTCACTCATGTGAGTGAGCATGTTTTGGTACATTGATTTTCACAACATCATTTTCAATCAATTGTCAAGTTTTTGACATATATTTGTGTCAATCAAGATACACACTCTGTGTCTATAAATAATTTAATCCTTAAATGAAGATCAGGAAAAATCAATAACTTTTTATTATTTACTCGTAATAAAATCCAAGCAAGCAGTAATTATCTAATTTGTTTTTTTATTGATGTACACCGAACTAACGTACAAATTGCCGTTCGTGTGCCTTGTAAACAAGCGCTACAGTAAAAAGTAAAAAGTGTCGGATCGATACAGAAAAATCCGACATTAATTTCCTTCTCGTCATAATCCGATTCACTTTAGTACCACATTTTCCTTTCATACCCAACCGTGTGCTCTATTAATGCACCGCCCTCTTCTTCTTCTTCCCCACAAATACTCAACTTTATATCCATTTTTAACACGCAGAAACACAAAGTATACTGTATGTAAAATCATGAACTCCACAGACATCTTTCTCTTTTTACTCTTATTTTTTTCTTTTCTTGTGTTAATTCTCCATCTCTTCCGCACCACTAACCGCCGGAAACTCCATCTGCCACCGGGAAACCTTGGCCTCCCTTTTCTCGGTGAGACCCTCCAACTCATCTCCGCCTACAAGACAGAAAATCCAGAGCCCTTCATTGACGATAGGGTCTCCAAATATGGCACCGTTTTCACAACCCATGTCTTCGGGGAACCGACTGTTTTCTCCGCAGACCCGGATATCAACCGGTTCATTTTGCAGAACGAGGGCCGGCTTTTTGAGTCGAGTTACCCTGGTTCAATATCCAACTTATTAGGAAGGCATTCTTTGCTTCTCACGAGAGGGAGTTTGCATAAGCGAATGCATTCACTCACTGTGAGCTTTGCGAATTCTGCAATTATTAGAGACCATTTGTTGGTGGATATAGACCGGCTGGTCCGGTTGAACATGGAAGCCTGGACCGGTCGGGTCCTCCTCATGGAGGAGGCGAAGAAGGTAAACTTATATCATCCGGCGCATTTTAGAACTGGAATATAATAATGCAAGCGCACTTTAGCATGTAATCATCAAGTTCCATGGACAGAAGTGCGTGTGTTATGATTCATGTTTGGAGAATAAAATTTGAACTTGATGAGTCAGATTTCCACAGTGAGTGCACACACTTTGCCGGTTCAATAGAGTCGAAATCTTTTCAATTTTGAACAATTCTAGACATCAGTACTTGTTAACAAGCAATTTCAAATGTATGATATATGCAGCCAGCCAGCCAGCATGTGCGGGCAAACAGCACCCACATGGGTGGTTTTTTATTTAGAAGCCGCACATGTTTGAGTATAATCATGGATTATTCTCTTTGCCTTTCAGCGCACTATGTTTTGTTTTCTCATCATTGTCAGGTTTTATTTAGAAGCTTCTAATTCTTTTTCCTTAAAAATGGTTGATTTTATATATGTATGGACAGATCACTTTTCATCTGACAGTGAAGCAACTGATGAGCTTTGATCCCTGTGAATGGACTGAGAATCTGATGAAAGAATACATGCTAGTCATTGAAGGATTCTTCACTGTTCCTTTACCAATATTTTCAACCACATATCGCAGAGCCATCCAAGTAAATATTTTTCACCCTCCTTTCTTCCCTTTTTTTCTTTTACAAAATATATTTGACTTTTTGTGGTATTTGAAGGCTAGAGGAAAGGTGGCTGAGGCTTTGGGATTGGTGGTGAGGGCGAGGAGGAGGGAGAGTGAGAAAGGGGAAAGAAAAAATGACATGCTGGCTGCGTTGCTCGATGAAGAAGGCGACGGTGGAGGAGGGTTGTCCGACGAGGAAATTGTTGATTTTATGGTGGCTTTGTTGGTGGCGGGTTATGAGACAACTTCTACAATAATGACACTCGCCGTTAAATTCCTCACCGATACACCCCGTGCCTTGGCTCAACTCAAGGTTAGTTGTTTGTTTACTAGAAAAATTTCACTTTTCAAAGTGAAATTTGTTTGCTTATCTTTTTCTCTCAAATAGAAATACAAGGATGTGCTGTTTTTTCTTTTTTATTATGATAAATGAATTAGTGGACCCAAAAAACCCCCCACCATCCAGCATGGTGGCCTCCAGCATTAAATGGGCATACATATCTCCTTATCTAAATTCTCATCCAAACAAATTCTAGAGGGTATAATTAGGTGATGCTGTCATTAATTCACAATCTACAAATACTTTGTAATAAAAATTTATTTAAAAAATAAGCAACTCTATGTATCATTCTACTTTGTAATTAGTGGTGCACATGCTGTCAAGCAAGGTTACACACCCTTAATCTTGATATTATAAAGTAACAAACGTGTGATAGTGGAACTCAACCATGAATAAAATTCCTAAGATTGATGTAGACTTTTTTTTTAGATTATATATTTTATGAAAACGTGATATTTTTGAAGAAGGTATGATAAAAAGAAAAAAAAATATGGGTTCATATATAAAATTATTTTATTTAAATAAAAATATATTTTAAAGTATGTAATCAACATGGCTAAGAGAATTTATTTTAAAGAGTCCATCCTTAAAATTAAAAGAAATTTTGTGAAAATAAAAAATAGGGAAAACAAAATATTTTTCGATAATAGTAAAATTAAGTGATAAATATAAGTAAATGGTTGGAATACTTAAAATTTTTATATTTAAATTTATAAATATTCTTTAAATTATATAATATGCTCTTTAAAATAAACATAACGTACATATTGTATAATGGGGGTGTATTGTCAATTTGGAAATCACCATACCAAATCATGCCCTGGAAGACCAATGTTCACACGTGGTATCGTGTCTAAAATGGCATCCAAGTCCCAATATTGGGCATGGTCAAAAGTACAGTCTCTAAAGTCAAAGTAGACAAAATGATGCCCCTACAAATCTGCACGCCTAGACCCTAACCCTGCCACATTTGTTATGTTTTTATCCTTGATTTTTCCCTCTGAGCTAATTTAGCTGGCCATTATTTTAAGAAAATAAATTTTTAAATAATTTTTTTTTTTTCGGAACGTGTGATTAAAAAGTAAAGAGAATTATTAAAAAGTAAAGAGAATTTTAAGTTTAAGTACAAAATATCTTATTGTAAAAATATGTGATTGAAAATGAGTATGATAATTAAAGAATTTTGAAATAATAATTTCAAACAAGGGCTTAATAGAGTAAATTTCATCTACTGTTCAAATTGTTTTTATTGATACATTTCATAAAATCTACCTTGCTTGATCTTTTTTTTTTAAATATATTTTTTTCTTTTCTTTTCAATCACACGTTATTTAATAAAGTAATATTACACAGGATCCAAAAAATATTTCTTCATTTTTTACCACATATTTTCCATCAATCTATTATTTCAAAATGCATTCTATAAAAAATGGAGCTCAAATATATTTTTTATCATGCAAAACTCATTTTTATCCCTTTATAAATAAAAATATTTATAAATACTTTCCAAATATGCTTTGAGTTGAGAATCGTACATCTTCTCCTTCATGTTATCTTTGCGCGGCGCTACGGCGGTTTGGCTCTTCTTTGGCCCCCATTGTTTTCAAAATACATTTTCTCATCTTATTTCAATAAAATTATCATACGTAAACCTAAAACTTTTCCTTATCTTTTAACCACACATTTTTAATCAAAATCATTATTTTAAAATGCATTTTTTACTGAAAAAAAGAAAAGAAAAGAAAATGGGGCTCAAACATGCTAGAAACCAAATGATAAAATAAAATGACAATTATAGAAATGTTATTGTATTGTTAAAATGATTAAAAGTGTGTAACACTTTTACGACATGGCATAATGATAAATTGACATGTCACGCAACAATTACATGGAAGATTAATCGTGATATGGTCGTCAATTATGCAATTTTCGACAATTTGGGAGATGACGGTAAAAATAAAATTAAATTGAAGTTCAATAGCATTTTAAATGTATGACATATTTATAATCACTTTCAAGTTAGTTAAACTGTATTTTTATTTACATATTTTTGTATAATTTCAATTTCTAAGTATTTTTTCCTTCTTACTATTGATACATTTCATAACCTCTTATAGCCTGTTTGATAGTTCTTTTTCGAGAAAAATGAGTTTTTCAATCGTAAATTTTTGGAGAATGTACGGATTTGGCCATTGGGTAAGTGGAAGTGTACAAGCAGTTTTCCACCCTGTACCCTTGGAGGCATGACCTGCGATTTACCTCCTTCACCAAGGCCCAGAACAGAATAAGTGGGAGCCGTCTGTGATACGGTTCATCTCTTTTTTTAAATAATGTGTTGAAACCTTTGGTTCGAAGAAATATCTGGGAAAGAGTGATGTACGAATTTCAAGGCTTTAAAATCTGACGGTGGAAAGCGGTGTTCTAATCGTGTCAGCACAGTCCCTACCCCCATTCTATACCGTACATAATGATGGGCTTTTAGTTTTAACTACTGTTCAAACATAAAAAGGCTGATATGTGTATACTATTTGTATCTATTTTTTGAACAGTGCTGAGTTATTTTCTACTAGGCGCATGTGAACACTGCAATCTGGACCATTCAGTCTATATCCTAGGTCTAGGAATAAATGTAGTCTATTTTCTTATTTTTAATAAATTCCACTTGAGAATAACAAATAGAATAATTTTTTTCTTTATGGTTTTCGAAATTATTCAAAATTTTCGAGGAAAATAATTAGATCCCCCGGGTTCTCGACGTCTTGCATGATGGTGAATATTCATTAAGAAACAAGATTGCATTCTTGATTTGTGCTTTTTCCTTCGAGCTAGATTTGATTGTCAAATGCATGTATTATCATAGTAGTTTGTTTTTCTAATGGCAGCAAGTTCACTTGTCACGATAATTTAGTAAAAAATTAGAAAAGAATTTTGTCGTACTCGAGTTCTACGTGTATCTTTTGTTGGTATATTATTGTTTGACGATCTTAATGAGATTAAAAACAAAGTAAATTATATGAAATAGAGAATTATAGTATGCATAAAAAAAATGAGAGACACTACTTGATGTCGTCCTAAATTTACCCTGGACTCCACAGTATTGGTAACATTACTTCAAGATAAGACCTTAATGCTTCGACTTGTGTATATCCTAAAATGTGCACGTTGCAAGTAGAGTCAAGAACTAGATCGTTTTTATGCTATGAGAAAGACTAAAAGTAGTGTTGAATGGAAATAGCATGAGAATATATGAAAATTTTCTTCAATATTTTTTGTTTGTTCCAAAATCATTGTCCCAATCCCGTTAATTTAGTTGGTTGTGATATTGGAGTATAGTCTAATTCTTACAGTCTTTACCTTGTCTCTGGACAGGATGAGCACGATGAGATCCTTGCGGAGAAAGGTGAAGTGGAGACTCTTCAATGGGACGATTACAAATCTATGAATTTTACCCAATGTGTAAGTAACTATACATTATGAGTCAAAGAACGAGTTGTTGTTGTTGTTGTTCCTTTATGGTGTTCTATTGATCGAAACTCCGTGTCACTAATGTATTTTCAGGTAGTTAATGAAACCCTGCGTGTAGCTAACATAATTAGTGGAGTATTTCGAAGAGCAATGAGGGATGTCAGTATCAAAGGTGAAAATTGAAGTTTGCCAAGACTGTGTACAAGATTACCCTCCCTCCATCCATGTCATTTTTTGCTTTCTAGTTTGACAAGACATTAAAGAGTATTCTTAATGTGGGTAGATTTGGTAACTGGAGATGCAGAAATAGCACTTCAATATGCTTTACATTCTATTACGCTTAAAGCTGTTCTTGTTTTATTCAGGTTATACAATTCCAAAAGGATGGAAAGTTTTTGCTTCTCTTCGAGCTGTGCACATGGATCACGACCACTTTAAAGATGCTCGCACTTTTAATCCATGGAGGTGGCAGGTACCTATCTTATCTAGCTATGTTTAATTCTGAAATTTCATCTTTCTATTTTTGTGTCTTTTGATACATTTTCCACATGGGGATTAATCACGTTCCGAATATTTGAAAAAGTAATTATGTAAGCAATTAACAGGCCAATTCAGGAAGTAGCACCGCAAATGTATTCACACCATTTGGTGGAGGGCCAAGGCGTTGTCCTGGGGCCGAGCTTGCTCGGGTCGAGCTCTCAGTTTTCCTTCACCACTTGGTCACTCAATTCAGGTATATGACACTCCTGACTCAACTTTACTCAAGTAAATCATGAAAGTTTTGAATGATTAACCATTTTTTGGTAAATTTGATTTCCAGTTGGGTACAGGCAGAACAAGACAAACTAGTTTTCTTTCCAACAACACGGACTCAAAAGCGTTATCCAATGATAGTTCAGCGCCGAAGGGAGTTCCAATGCTCCTCGACTTGTAAAGAATGAAAGACGAAAGCACGGATTGCTACCAATCAAGATAATGTAGGAAGCAAATTTTTGTCGACACCCCCACCACTGTATGTAGTAAATCCAATAAACCGTGCTATTATAGTTTAGCATATATAGTATATTAGAATTATATATTTACACACAAATGAATGTGTTTCAAGCGCATTTCTTGGCTAGCAAATTTATCTACATTTATAAATCTTATGAACCTTGAAAGGATTTGATTTATATTTAAATGAACATACATAGAATTTATGGTTCATATCTTCTTTTATATTTTGCACTGCTTCATAAGTTATTAAATCAATGACCGAGATTTAGTGAGCTAAAAAATGTAGACATGGGGCTGAAGAATGCCAAATACGTCCTCTCACGTGTCATATTTATCTTTTTCATAAAAGAGTAAACGCTTGTACAAGTGCAATAAATGAGTGTCGTTGAATCTAACTCAGTGTTCTAAAAAATGTAAAATGTGGTAAAATACGAATGTCAAGTTTCAAGCTTTACAAGTTAGACGAGTCTAAGTGTAATTTTTTTTATATTTTTAATATTATTTCAAATTTTTAATTATTCTAAAAATAATAAAAGTAATACATACCTTGCACTGCTTCATAAATTATTAAATCAATGACCGAGATTTAGTGAGCTAAAAAATGTAGACATGGGGCGGAAGAATGCCAAATACGTCCTCTCACGTGTCATATTTATCTTTTTCATAAAAGAGTAAACGCTTGTACAAGTGCAATAAATGAGTGTCGTTGAATCTAACTCAGTGTTCTAAAAAACGTAAAATGTGGTAAAATACGAATGTCAAGTTTCAAGCTTTACAAGTTAGACGAGTCTAAGTGTAATTTTTTTTATATTTTTAATATTATTTCAAATTTTTAATTATTCTAAAAATAATAAAAGTAATACATACCAAATATCTAAAATTATAAAATATTATATTTAATTAATAATTTTTACAATTAGAGTTCGTTTGGCATAAATTTTGAAAAGTCAAAAGAAGTTTTTCAAGTTCAAGAGTAATTTTTGGATCACTTTGACTAATTTTATGAAAGTACTTCTTTTACTTAGAAAAACTTTTAGAGGAATCCGGTTTAATGTAACTTTATCTAAAAACACTTTTGAAATAGAAAACTCTTTTAAAAATTAGTTTTCAAATAAAAATTTAGATATATTCCTTTAGAAATTCCTTTATAGAAAGTAAAAGTAAAAGTAAAAACAAAATCCATGTCAAACGAACCCTCAATTATATAATTTTCAAAGGAAAAATTTGAAACTAAAGTCAAATAAAAAGCTTTAAAAAAAAGGAAAAATAAAAAAATAAAAAAAATTAATAAAGTGTGTCTAGTCATGCATTAAGTAGTCAACTTGACAGCAATCGTTTAATTTCTCGCTTACTGTCAAGTCGTGAAATTTCGTCTGCACCTCTCGCCTAGTCGGCACAACACTGATTAGACCAGAATAAAGAATATTTGTCTACCATGATGTTATTTTAAACAACTTCATTTAAAAATTTAAATTATTAAAAAAGTATATTGTTAAATTGTATCTTCTCGCAATCATCTAGTAAAAAATATTTTTACACTTTCAAGAAACATATGTTTCAAGTTAAGTCTTTGTAGGGTGTTAAATAGATTGAGTCAAGACAAGCCGTTGCTCTCCAATCATCGAGCTCGACTCGATCCACCATGTGAGTCGGCTCGCACCAGTAACTTGCACCTTGGTAGGGACAAGTCAAGTGACTTGTCAAAAAATTTCATTTTCCTCACCAATTTATGAGTCGACAAGCTCGCCTGATTCGTAAGCTAATTCATGTGAGTCGACAAGCGGATCACATGAGGTTTTCGCTGGTTGGCTCGTTTGTAGAGCGAGTTGTAACGCCCCAAAATCTATTTCTTTATTATTATTATTATTATTGAAAAATAGACTTGAAGTATCACAAAAAACTTTATTATCTAATCTAAGCGGTAATTTAACAATATTTCATAAATCTTGGGGTTTGATTGATAATGTTAATTCATGAATTTGAAATGAAAAATTTTCATATATAATTAAAACAAAAAGAAAATATACTACGAATTTAAAACTGTAAAGTTTAACATGTCGAAAAGGCTTAATTGCCAAAATTTCTAAAATAAATTGCAATTAAATACAAACGATTCTTAAATTAAAATTTGCCAAAATCTGAACATTTTATTTGGCGACCTCATAAGCATCACTCTAATCTTCCACGCGTCCACACGATCCGTTCTAATTTGAAAAGTTATTGTAGAGTGAGTCTTTTGAAAAACAATAAGTAAAAATACGTGCATATTCTT
>CAIGRT010191039.1:0-10287 GCA_903798405.1 Fraxinus platypoda | reverse complement strand
CCTAACACTTTCCTATATATTTCTCGTACCATCTATGCTTAAAACTAATTAATTTGGTAATTTTGATGCTATTTAAAAAGGGTTTATTAAGGACTCTAATAATAATTTGTGTTGGCTAAAGCACCAAAGCTCGGTCTACCTTTTTAATTTTATGCTTCAATTGAAAATCGATGTAGTCCCCTACCTCGTCTATAGATGATAATTTGGACTACGAGGAAGGACGCCTTACCTTAGGATCTACATCAAGACAGAAATGAAGAATTAGGAGGTAATTCTTCCCTTACAAAGAGTAAAATTAGACTATTTTGAAATTGTGTAACATCTTAAGAACATAACACAGAGCTTCAATGATATATTTATTATTAAAATAAATTTTTCGATTAAAAAATGACTATTAAAAGCAATTCTCATTTTATGACGGGAAAAACACTAGTTCAAAAATAGAATATTCAATATTTTGGTCAGTTTAATTTATTTTTGAAACTCTGGACTAACTAAATTGATAAGCAAGAAATTTGAGTTGAAACTAATATTTTTGTACAAATGGATATTTGTTCAATTTCTCAGCCTGCCACCATTTACGTGCCGCCGGGAAGATACTTGCTTGGAGCTGCAACTTTTGCCGGCGAGTCATGTAAAAACACTGCCATAATGATACGCATTGATGGCACACTAGTAGCTCCATCTGATTTTAATGTTATTGGAAATTCTGGTAACTGGGTCGAGTTCGAAAGTGTGACTGGAGTTTCTATTATTGGTGGAAACCTAGATGGCCAAGGGACTAAATTATGGGCTTGCAAGAGTTCTGGCAAGAACTGCCCGAATGAAGCAACGGTCTGTTAAACAAGAAAATGGATTTTATTCATTTGAACAATGATCACCAATAAATCTTTGCATGTACATTTTATCTTGTTGTATATTCTAATTTCAAACTAATTTTTGGGTTCTTTCTTGCTCAGACACTGGCCTTCTACAATTCCAATAACATCATAATGAATGGATTGTCTTCAATAAATAGCCAGAAGTTCAACATTCTTGTTGATGGATGCCACAATGCCAAGCTAGTGGGATTGAAGGTTTCTGCACCAGGCAACAGCCCAAACATCGACGGAATTCACGTGGAGAAATCAACGGGAGTCACAATTATGAACTCTCGAATTGGCACGGGAGATGATTGTGTCTCTATAGGCCCTGGCACCTCCAACTTGTGGATCGAAAACATCGTATGCGGCCCCCGCCATGGAATTAGGTACTAAAAATGTTAAGTAATTTTTATTTAAATCGATAGCCCACAATGAATATAATTATATAACATAATGTATCCCAGTGATTTATTTAGCTAAGTTAATTAATTTTTGTTCCTTTTTTGCAGCATTGGGAGTCTAGGGTAGGAATTGCAAGAACCCAGAGTGCAAAATGTGACAGTTAAATCAGCTACATTTACTGGAACTCAAAACGGGGTTAGAGTGAAGACATGGGCCAGGCCAAGCAATGGATTTGTTAAATATATTCTTTTCCAGCATTTAGTCATTGTTAATGTCGAAAACCCCATAATTATGGACCAAAATTACTGTCCTGACGACCACAATTGCCCTAATCAGGTAACTAAGACAAAGGAACTCTTTTAAAAAATAATAATAAAAATAATCAATGAATTTACACCATTCAATTGTAAATTAATTCTGCAAAGTGTTGTTAATTTTCAGGTTTTAGGCGTGAAGATTAGTGATGTAACATATCAAGACATACATGGGAGCTCGGCAATAGAAACTGCAATGAAATTTGACTGCAGTAAAGGAAATCCATGCAGTGATATTACCTTGGAAGATATTGAGCTGACCTACAAAAATGAGCCAGCTCATTCGTCATGCATTAACGCCAATGGGAAGTCTTCCGGCTTAGTTGAGCCTAATAGCTACTTGTATAATTAGAAAATTATTTATAGTATTTATACTTATACAAGCATATAGGTCATTTACATAGGATCGAGCTATGGAATAAAGAATATAATGAGTGTAGAAAATTGGTATTTAATACAAGAAATCAAAGTTTTCATATGAATGATAGTTAAAAACAAAAAATCTTGGTACTTGGTGTAATCTGATATCCAATTATCACATGATAGTATATTGCTAAATCAATATCCAATTAGGGGATATGTTTATTTTATAAGTTAACCATCAATGGATTTTTTCAGTTAATGACAACTGATGTTATAATAGATTTGAATATATAGCTTTATATGGAAAATGAAAATTCAATGCTCATCTAGGATGGTATAATTATTCATAGATATCACTTGCAAAAAAGTAACACAAATATGGGTTAAGGAAAGAGGTTGTTGGGTAGATTCAAGGCAGAGCTAGCACCCGACAAGCCCTGCGGTTGCTCGTGTTGGCTACACTGGAAAATTTTATTTTTCCTCATATTGGGCGGCCGCTCGAGCGGCCATCCGTGCTCACCTGGATTCCTAAATCTATCATCTGTGGGCTCATTTGCCTATTGCACTTCGCTATTCGTAAAAAAAAAAAAAAAAAAAAATTAATAAAATTACGACTATAGAATGGGATGGTTAAATGTTTTTGAAATGGTAATGAATATAAAAAGTAAAAATGAGTAGTTTCAATATTGGTATAGGTCCAATAGCAAATATACTTGTAGTTTAAAGGTTTTTAACTGCAAGCATGAAATGTGAATTCAAATATATTACTCGTGTTTCTTTTTAAAGGAAATTCTCTTAGATGAAGATCCCATGAACTGCAAGAGAAATAGAAATAGGTACACAATCAAACTAGCAGTGCATATCGATACACGAAATAATAGCAAATAAAGCTAGTTTATGATCTACTTCATTCCCCTCACGGGACGTAAAGAAGCAAGACCTACAATTGATCAAAGAAAAGTTAGTGGGAATATCCAATAAGACATGACCATTTGGGAATAGGGCCTGAAAGTTACTGGTTTAACTCTAAAATCACCTAATATGTGAATAACGCGGAATTAAATTTATCAATAAAAAGCAGCAGGTCACTTTTTAATTGTTCTAAATGTTTAGTCAATTAAGTCAATATGTTGAATTGCCGCAATAAATAATTAAAGCAGTAAATAACACAAGATTTGATAATGAAGAAAATGCTTAACTGGGTAAAAACTCAGGGACCAAGCCAGTAGTTTCCACTATAGAGAATAAAAACTTACAGTAGGATACAGTCTAGAAAACCCACTAGACTCGCTGATATAATTCATGCAATCTCCAAGACCCACTAGAACGTGCTTCACTCACACCTGCTTTCAATCTTCTGGAATTATCTATCTCCTTTGGAACACCAAGAAAATCTCGTTCTTGTATTCTTCATGTGCTTCTGGTCCAACCTCCCTCAATTTTCAGCAACCTCTGAAATCTATTGAGAAAGTACCTTTCTAATGATATCTAGGAAGTGGGTGTTTTGGATTATATGAATTTGGATGTTTTTCACAAACTTGTGGTTGATTGATCACAAGAATCAAAAGGTTAATTTAGATTGTTGAATGTGTTCTTGTGGAATAATGTTATGAAGATGTAAATCAATAATCAACCACACTAAAAAACGTACTCGGCATTAGATATTTATAATAAGAGAAGTTTAGGTAGTATATGATGGATAAAATCTTTGAAAAATGTAAATTAAGATTACTTGGACAACACCATGGCTCGAGCGCCACGCTAGTGAAAGGCGAGCGAGAGGTGCGTTACTCAAGCGAGAGCCGGACGACAATGATTCTACTTTGGATGCTTGAGCATCAGCTAAGCGATATGCTAGCGTAAATCTGTTGGCTCTTTCTTCTTGTTCCATACTCGAACTCAAAGACTCCTAATTCATCTATACAACCCTCCAAAAGACTCCTTCACTTTTACAACTATTTTGTAACAATTCTATTCTTTTACAATAATCATTTTATCTGAAGAATTGCCTATACAACTAAAAACCTAACAATCTTCTCATTTGTCATTCTGTGACAAAACTATACAATACAAGTAAAGGATGTAAAAACAAAATTAATCTACCCAAACTTAAATTGAATGTCTATCTATTGTATTTCTTGAAACCTGTTTCCTGAAATCAATAACTCAAATACCAAGTGTAAAAGCATGTGACATATGAAATATAATAATTGAAATAGACTATCATATATGCTAGCTGGATTGAGAAGCAATATTAATGTTAGTCAAAACACCAACTTAAACATTAATAGCACGAAACATCAAAACTCAAAAAGCTAAACATTAAAAAAATCATCTCCCAAAAAAATCTCCCGCTTACTACAAAATAAACTAAAATTTAAAAACATCTAAAATTTAAAAAATCTCATCGTTTCTCCTCCTTTTGTTACTAAGTCAAATATGCAGTTGATAGCTTGCACAAGCATATTCAATGATTAGTAAACTTTCCCATATACTCAATCCAAGTCTAAATCGAGTAAATTGTATAAGTGACTCACATGTGTTAAGTGCCACTAATTCCTTGTGATCAAGACTCCAAACCTTAAATTTGTGAGAAAGAACATGCTAAACATTAGTTAAATAAGTTTATTCCTCTACTAATGAAAGTCAAACCAATAATGCATATTAGGACCTATATATAAAGCTCTTTTTTTTTTCATGTACATTATTATTTTCTCCCCCTTACTTTGAGCGTATATACTTTTTCACACAATTTATATTTTTCTTTTTAAGCTCATCATTTTTCACTTCATTTTTTCACATCTTATGTGCAGTCTCTTCTTTGTTAAGCGACTTAGATGACCTCCGTAACGAGTTTTGGACCGATGACTCAAAGTTAGTTAACCATAGGGCATCAGGTTATAAGAAACCCCTTGAGCTTAATTACTCGAGTCAAACAGATTTCGAATAAGAGTATAAGATGAAATATTTTTATTTTATTTTAGGGAATGTACTTGAATTTAGGTCTACTAAATTAAGGTTAATTCATATTCAAGGTCACCTTACCAACCTATGATGGCCATCCTAATTCTCACAATGCGGTCAAGACTTACTCACAAGATCATAGTGTGTGCAGTGTAGATAGTATATGAAGAAACATATACTAAGTACTCCATATCAACTTAAACAAAGTAATGAAAAATATGCTACAGCACATCAATTAAACTCATACTTGGTCACAACATACATGTTCAAGTAAATTATATATCATGTTGTAGTAAAGAATCCCCTCTATTTTTTATTTTTCAAATTTTCAAAAAAAAATTATTTAAAAAAAAAGTCAACCTACCTAAAAAGTAAAATCAAACAAAAAAAGGAAATGCATGCACTAATAAATGAATCAATCAAAAAGTATAAGCATGTATCAAAAGTATCTAATCAATTAGGTATACAAAGCGCTCTTACCTTTAAGAGCACAATGATCGTCTTCTAATTTTTTCAGACCACTCTTTTTCACCCAAACCTAACTAGTGAAAGACTTATCCTGAGTCAATGTTTTCATAAACTTGGTCAAATGACTCACTTGATTAGTAAGGAAGTCAATTTGGCCATCAAAATCCTGATTTCTAACTCTAGTGAAATTCTGATTTCTATTTCTATTTAGAAATTTATGACACCAAGGCCTTATTATGATCAGGTTGGTGGTAGGGATAAAAATGGTTTTGAAAGTACTAGCCCTATTATGATCGGTATGATTATATCTTTTGCCTCTATTGTTCCCAGCGGGCTTGTTCAATCCCAAAAGACTGATCAATTTTTTAGATCCATTAGAGAAAACAAGAAGTTGAGACTTGGAATCTTCAAGTTCGTTCATAAGGTTCTTAACTTGAATTTCTAATTTCTCATTCTCAACAATCAGTTCACTAACTCTCCTAGAGGTCTTCTCAAGTTCACCTATAATATCTTTACAGTTTCTAGGGATCGATTTACAATTTCTAATTTGTTGAGGCACAAGGTAGACTCTTGAAGGTCGGCTGCAAGTTTCTCTCTAATTAACTTAAGCTCATTGACCTTCTTAAGCATAGCTTTATTCACGTTCTTAATCTTAATACTCTTTTCGAATAATTTTTGATATGCCTCACGAATCACATCCTCATTTTCAAAATCATCCTCAGATCGCTCTCCACTATCGACTTCTTCATCATTCTCAATGTTCTTATCGGATTCACTTTTAATTCTAGCAGTGACGGCCATAAACTTCTCACTCTCCTCATGTGTAGATATCTCACTTTGATTATCCAAGCTAGACTTATCATCAGTGAGAGTTGCATTCATAGTTTTACCTTAATTTCTCTTACCATTAGGGCACTCACTTCTATAGTGACCAAAACTTTTACACTTATGACATCTCACAGATTTAGGTCTCTTTCTAGACTCACTGCAATCACCTCTATATCTCCCTTTAAATGTTTAGTCAATCAAGTCAAATTATCATATGTTGAATTACATCAATAAATAATTAAACCAGTAAATAACACAAGATTTGATGATGGAGAAAACTCTTAACTGGGTAAAAACTCTGGGACCAAGTTAGTAGTTTCCACTATAGACAATAAGAACTTAGGATCCAGTCTAGAAAACACACTAAACTCGCTGATCTAATTCCTGCAATCTCTAAGACCCGCTGGAACGCGCTTCACTCGCACTGCTCCCAATCTTCTAGAATTATCTATCTCATGTGGAACATCAAGAACACATCGTTCTTGTACACATATTGTACTTCTAGTCCAACTTCCCTCAATGTTCAGCAACCTCTGAAATCTATTGAGAAAGTACCTTACTAATGATATCTAAGAAGTGGATGTTTTTAATTATATGAATTTCGATGTTTTTTTTTTTCTAAACTTGTGGTTGATTGATCTCAAGAATCAAAAGGTTAATCTAGATTGTTGAATGCGTTTTTGATTTTGGAATGATGTTGTGAAGATGTAAATCAATGATCAACCACACTAAAAATGTACTAGGCATGGGTATTTATAAGCAATTAGAGCATGAATTTTGAACTAATTCTAGCGGCTATAAATATGTCTTGATCTATCATTAAAGGGGGGAAACCCTAGGAGAAGCCTTTAATAAACAATGGCATATTCATTACAGGCTTAGAAAAGCTTTTGTTATTGAACATATATTCTTACATAAATTTCATACATCTTTGCTTCGAGTTTGAAGAAGAAGGAGATTTGAAGAAGAATGATCAAGAATTATTGAAAAGATTCAATAGTGTTTTCTAGGTTCTTTCCACACTTCAAGTCCAAGTGATGTTGTATCAAACTAATTCTTGTGTTTGTAATTATATGAAACTCGGTTAATTGTACAGGAGCTAGTATAATGATGAGCTCTATGTTTGATATTTTCATATTAATTTTCAGATTTTGATATTAATATTTATTTGGTTTGAGTGATTGTTTGGAGTTTAATAATTTTCAATTACTGGACCATTAATTGATTAGATTTGTGATTTCTATTGACTTTTAAGAGAAGAAATATTAATTATAGTACGCAATAATAATCATGTTCGAAAAGGAAAGGAGATGTACTTTCACTACAACAAAATTAGGTTTTTACGGCATTCTCCTACGACGTGCATATAAGTCAAGCCCTACAAATAGATTATTTATGGCATGCCTTCAATAATCAATTATTTAAAGTATTTACGTCACATATTTTGGACACGTCATAAAAGTTTAATATTTTTAGCGTAGTTCTCAAGCATGCCGTATAGATTGATAGAAAAAAAAATTGAGACTTTAAAAAAAAAAATTATTTACAATGTGCATAGGTATATGTCGTAAAAAATATTTATGGCATACATGTTGCACACCATAACAATGTATAATAATAAAAAAATGTTTTTTTGGGAGGACCAATGTCGTGGGCCTGTTGTCATTCGTTGCTTCCCTCTCCCTCCGCCTTAAGTGCAAATTTACAACTCTAAGGATAAGATATAAATATCTCTAACGTTGAATCGGACTTTAATCATTTTATGTTAGTATCAATTGGTGTCCAATCTCCAACACAAACAAATTTATTTGTCAACTAAGTGTGATTTATATTTTTAACTATACTTTTATTCATTCCCTTGGAATATTCTTTCAATAATATATAAATTGTATTTTTTTATTGTTTCCCCATTTTCCTAACTTTACATCTTCCCCTAGTTGAGCTTTATCTCTGATTTTTTTTATAATGCGAAATGGAATGCTACTTTCGCCTCAAAAGTTTTTATTTTATTATGAACCCAAACTTTTCCCAATTTTTCGAAAAGAAAAATATCATATCTCGATCAAAAAATTTATCTCGATCAAAAAATTGATCAACAGATATTAATGTTGGGTGTATTACTGTCTCCATAATATGCATATGCACTCCATAAAAAATGTTAAAGTATTTACGACATGCTTTTGGAGGTTGTAAAAAGTTCCTTAACGGTGAGCTTTCCTTTTTTTTTTTCTCCTTTTTTTTTTTTCTATGGCATGTAATGCATGTCATAAAAAGATGTGATATTTACAACATCACTTTATACGACATTCATATGTACGCCGTAAAAAGTAAACTTTATTGTAATACTTTATGCTTTGGATGATCTATGAATGTTCATGTGATTTAATGCATTTCATATATTTGCCTCATTAATAGAGATATAATAGGGTCATATGTGAGGATATATTAAATTATACTCTAGTGATTATTGAATAAATTAGGAACATTAATTTTCAAGTCCGAATACGTGCTGTCAAATTCTTAAATTGATATTAAATAGAAGAATATAGGGAGATTCGAGGTCTTAGTATTTCCTTTAATTGAGTTTCACGGAGGCCGGACATTTCAGCAATGGTGGAAAGTACAATTTGCTATTAAAATGGAGCTTACTGAGTTCACTCTGTGTGAATGGCAAACCACCAAAAGCACAAAAAAAAATTTAGTGACTTGGTGCCTCCACTACTACATGACATGGAATTGTAATTTTAGCTTTATTAGTTTTTCCGACTTGTATTGTGAACGATGGTTTCTCAAAGTAGGGGATAGTTGGCGGGTGCCAATAATCTCTTTATCGTGCAATCCAATTTTCATAAAAGAACTTATTAATGCATTTGTTCATTGTCAATCGATAAATTCTTAATAACAGTTAGGAACATTGTTTTTTAGATAATACTATTCTATCTATTTTATATTGAAAACCAGACATTTGAAATTGACTATGATCATTCTTTTCCGAGTGAATTACAAAGTTTTTTTTATAGTCATCGGAATTCTAGTTATTTGAATAATGGATCTAACTTACCAAATATACCTAATATGTGTGATGACCTAAGCTGTTAAGCTAACAGATGTGCTACATGAACATGGTCAATGATAGAATTTTATATAGATATACACTTGACAAAATTTCATTGGTGGTTAAAAAAATTTAAGAAAAACTGTCAATCAAAATCTGTCATTTCAACACCTCAAAATAGCCCTTGTTGTTGACCATGTTTAATCCATTAAGCTAAAAGCTATTCATTTCAAGTGCATTTCTCGAAATTTGTGTAAAAGGTCAATGAATTTTTTGAAAATTATTCGCTAACTGAATTAACCGCAATATAGGCAGAAGAATACGGTCCAGACAAATACATAGTGATAAGCTATCATTTGTCAACTTTAATTCTTATTTTATTAGGTGCGCAAAGGTCTAAAAGACAAATACATAGTGATAAGCTATATTTGTCAACTTTGTCCATAATTCTTATTTAATTGGGTTTTTTGAAAACTCCAAGAGTTGAAATTACCTCAACATAATCACATTCAAAGCTTTTGAAAAAAGAAAAGAAAACAATTCCCTCAATCAAAGGAATGTAAATCGGAGATAAAATTCAAGTATGATAAATTTGTACACAAAATTAGGATAAGAATAGGGTTTGACTCGTCTACGTGGATTGAATTGTCATGCAAGCCTTTATAAGAATATGTGAAATTAGTTTTTTTTTAAAACAAAAATAAATAAAAATCGTCTAAATGTTATGAACATTTCATACAATTAAAATGTTGTGCAATTATAAGAAAATATGATGTGAATATTATGGACAAACAAGTAAATATGATGTCGGTATATCTCATTTTTAAATTACAATGTCTAGTCTTCACTATATATCGTAATTATGTCAAAAAAAAATTGCAAAGATATCAATAACATAATTTGATAGACGGAGAAAAGTGTGTCTCTGCCAATGAAAATGATTAACAATTTTAACTTTTAATTGTTGTGAATCTTGTGATATAAAAGTGTTGACACACAAAATAAACAGCCCAATTCAAATAGTCCAAAA
>CAIGRT010190982.1:0-15462 GCA_903798405.1 Fraxinus platypoda | reverse complement strand
AATTATCACTTTAATGGACAATTTCCATGAAAAATGAAGTCAAACGGACACCAAACTTTCAACATTTTCCAGGTGGAAAATTATACCAATCAAACACAATTAATTATAATTTCCAGTAAAAACAAATTCTAAACAATTCAATTCCCTGTAATTCATTTTCTTTCCAATCAAATTCCACATTCTCAATCAAACGGACCATTAATATGATATAGAAGGTAAAAATGCGAATCACCGTTATTTGGTTTGATCCTTGTGATTTCTAGGTCGATAAGGACTCTTTTTGTTTATTTTTGAAAGTTATTTAACAAAGAAATTTAAAAACAAAAAGTCGAACTCAATGGCCTACTAGGTCTCATTTTTCAAATAGATTGAATCGTTTTGACACGACAAAGATACGCCCCTGTTTGGTGCACATTTTTGTTCCAAGAATGCATTTTTTTTGTTGATGTGATGAGAAATATATGATTGAAAAAAAAGAAAAAGTTATTGATGTGATGGAAAATATTATTTTATTGAAGAATGTGTGATTGAAAATGAGTAGAAGAATGAAAATGAAAAAAATAATTTGGCTCAAACATGGGCATAATATATTTTACGAGNATATTTTACGAGTTAATTTAATTATTGATCACTAAACTTTAATATATGTTACTACTTACTCTCCGAAATTTAAAAAATTATTCGTTGTGCATTAAATTTTGCTATAGATTACTACTTACTCATCGAAATTTTAAAGATTACTCATTGCTTACTTGAATTTAAACAAAATTACTCATTCATTACCTATATAATTTACTCTTCTAGTTCACATGGATAAGGAAAATACGATGACAACAATGTAATTTCTTGATTACTTGTTTTTCTTTATATTTTGTGACACCGTGTTTGATTTTAACGTAGAATTATGTAAATGTTAATTTTAACTTATAAGTGAAAATTTACTTGTTTTAATATTACTATCATTTGTTTGGAGTACTTTTTTCAAACTTATAAGCCAGTTAAATATCATTTTTATACACATATTTGGTAAGATCTGCACACATAAGTACGATCGACGATCGATGACTTAAAATCTAAAAAGAGGATTAATATAAAATAATTAATTTACTTATTTTTTAATTAAATTTTTAAACATATAAAACAAATTTATTTGTTAAAAGAAGACGTTTTCCTTCTTCAGAAACACGTAATAAAACAAGAACAATATCTTTGTCGAGACAACGTCAAACAGAAGAAATTACTCCCGCCGTTATCGGGTTTTGTCACCCTCCAAACCCACCATCTCAGATTACAAGTTTCCCAAACTCGAAATAAAAGATTTGGGTTCCTCTATATTTATTCAATTGGAATTCATTCATGTTCATATGAATTCCTGAAAATCAATCATGAAATTTAAAGGGAATCGAGTTGTGGGCATGAAGCCCAAGACAAGATTACCAATTGTGTTGTTCTTATGCTTCTGTTTCTTTCTCTTTCTTCTGTTTGGATGCATAATCTTCTCTCAGGTGGGGTTTTCTCTTTCAAATTTAAAGCCGATAAACATAAAATGCATGTGAGTTATGTTTATGGTTCATTTATATCCATGGATTTTATTTACAGGATTTGAATAGGAATGGATCTCGACATAAATTTCTTCAGAAGTTTCCAGAAGAAGAGGGAGATTCCTTGGGGCATGGTGAAACTGGAGACTCTTCAGTCAGCTCTATTCCATTTCAGGTTCTTTCCACCTGGTCTCGGGACAAATTTATTTATTTAAATTATGTCTTTAACGTGCCAAACAAATTCACTTTTTTCTTTTTTTATTATTTAAGTCCTTGTAACTTGTAAGTGTGTAATTTTGAGAAATAGCGACATAAGTTACTGAACTCTAGTGTTTTTGTTGAACCACCTCGTATGACAAAGTTTAAGCTCTCGGATAGGGACAAGCTTGTTTATTTGTTTAAGAATAAAACCATTTGTACAGAAATGGTGTTCTGTTCCAGAATTCCTACAGAAATCTCATATGAGAGGTGGGCTCCACATGAACAAAATATTGACAAAAAAATTGAACCCCACCTATGTGTCACGTATTCTGTTCATTTTCTGTGTGTACAGTGTTCTGTACACGCAGCAAAGTTGTTTATTTAATTTATATCTGCACTCTTTTTTTGAATCTTGAGAGTTGCAAACAATTAGAAAAATTTGTTTACAATCACATAATCAGTTGAATGTTTTGACAGAATACAATGTTTAATATAGAAAAAGATTAGTGTAGAACAAGAAGTTTAGTTTGATTTGATTCTGGTACGATTTTTTCTGAATTGCATTATCGGTAATCTAGATATAAGTGATACTACGAGATCAAGACTACACAGATCTATATTTTTGTTGAACAACCTCCTCTAAACTTAAGTTTTTTATTGGGGAATTATATCTTTAACATGTCTCCCCACGTGCAAGCCACATACATTTTTCCTTGAGCAAAGGACCTCTGTCTGCTCTAATACGATGTTGAACCACCTTATCTTAAAGATAACTTTTAGACCTTTTTTTATTGATGCAGGTCTTGAGTTGGAGACCACGTACTTTGTATTTTCATAATTTTGCGTCAGCCAAACAATGCCACAGTATAATTGAGATGGCTAAGTCTAACCTTAAACCATCCGGCCTTGCTTTACGGAACGGAGAAACTGCTGAGAGCACAAAGGGAATTAGAACAAGGTTCTTATATACTTCTCTCAATCACAACAGATTATGGTCATGTGGTATTGCTAATTTAAAAGAAACAATTGAACTGCACTAATGGGCTATGCAACACACACTAACTAGATCATTTCTGTTTCCTTACCAGTCTGCATGTTAAAGAAGAAATCTGTTTGGCACGATTTTTTATGATATCTATATTTATTTTTTCATCCCGGGTTTCAATCTCTCTCTTCCTGCTATTCTTTGGGGAAGGGTACTTTGCATTCTGCAATTCTGATTCCTTCCAATTCTAGTAATGCACTGTGCATGAATGTAGAAACCATGATATCAAATGAGTCCAACATCAAGTGATGGGTGATTGTATTGTCACTTTATCAGGATTGAGAAACAAAAGAATGGGCTATGCTACTCGAACAGGGCGGCCTTGTTCGAGTAGCTTTATTTCAAAGAGAGATGCTACATGTACACCAAGATTTTACACCTTGGTGTACAGCCCCCTCACAATAGGGGCGTAAAAAAGGTGCAACCTCCCATTGTGAGGGGGTTGTACACTTTACAACTTGGTGTACAAATAACCAAATTCTATTCCAAAAGAAGTGGGAGGACTTATTCTGCCCCCTGTCAATGGATGTACCTTCTACAGTCCAGATTACTCAGTTATCCTGAACACCTATTCAATTTAAACCTACTCCTATAATAGCCCATTGTTCAATGTGTTGATTTTACGCATCCCTTATACAAAGAAAAGAAAATGCAAAACCAATATAGAAGAAGAAATCAACCCTTTTATTTTGGGATGATTGAGGTACCGAACCATTCATAAAATAGTTTTTCTTTTTTTTTTTGGTGTGAAGGTATGAGAAAATTAGCTTTGTTCGGGAGGAGTTATGGTCTATCATTTGCCTCTGTGGTAGAATCATAAGATGTTTAGGAAACAAAGGTTTACACTGTGGCACAAGCGAGTAGTTCAATTGCGTGTTGGGTTTTGTTGATACTCAATAAATTTCAGGCAATGATGTTAAACAGTTTAGAATATATTTCACTGACCTCGACCGATGAGTAAAATATTTATTAATACAATCAATTTATATGCTTGACCCGAAAGCAACGTGGGCTACTGGTAGCAACTTAATTTGTTAATGTTGCCTTGACCCAAATTCACTTATAGGATGACTTTCTTGTGTCTTGGCCCATTATCTTGTGTCTTGGTCCAACTGATGATATGACCTACACTATATATATCCACTTTGTGCCACTGCCAACATGTGGGTGGTTTGTGTTTTGAGAGAATTACCGTGGCTGCTTCTTGTCTTTCTCTTCGTGCACTTTGCGTCTGTTGTTTTTCTCTTTGCCTTTATGGCTTGCAAATCACCATCATAACCTTGTCTCTTTGTGGGTGTGAAAGGAAGAAAGCAACCAAAAGTGAATACAAGTTGTGGGTGAGAGTTTTGATTGATTGTTTGATATTGATTGGTATCCTACACTATATATATCCACTTTGTGCCACTGCCAACATGTGGGTGGTTTGTGTTTTGAGAGAATTACCGTGGCTGCTTCTTGTCTTTCTCTTCGTGCACTTTGCGTCTGTTGTTTTTCTCTGCCTTTGTGGCTTGCAAATCACCATCATAACCTTGTCTCTTTGTGGGTGTGAAAGGAAGAAAGCAACCAAAAGTGAATACAAGTTGTGGGTGAGAGTTTTGATTGATTGTTTGATATTGATTGGTAAGTTTAAACTAAGCCCGGAACCCACAAATTGAAGATCAATTTCGCTACAGCGCGCTTATCTCCAACTCATGAACATAGCCGGTAGAAAGCTATATGATAGAACCCTACCCAAATTTTCTAATCCCGTGATTCGATTTATGATTTATCATCCATTTAGCAGCATTTGGGATGGTACGGCCTTACAAAGGTGAGGTTTAAACGAGGAAAGACTTACTATTTGCTACTGATACGGTTTTCTTCTCTGCTGGTTCACAAATTCTATGAGAACCAAATATCCCATCTTTGGCATTAACGAAAAAATTTAAGTAAAAGATTGGACCTTATTTGATTTGTAGTAGTGCATATCTGTATTCTTTGTCATATTTAAGAGATCGTTATTGTATTTTTCTTTGCATGATAAAGCCATGTTCACTATTCATATTGAACTAGTGATTGTTGTTGGCTATGGCTTATTTTTTATCTTCAATTCTAACAGTTCAGGTACATTTATCAGTGCATCGGATGACAGTACAGGAGTCTTGGATTTTGTTGAAAGGAAAATTGCTCGAGCTACAATGATTCCAAGGAGCCATGGGGAGGTAATTTTTTTTATTTTTTTTTGTATTCTAAGCTGTTTCTTGTTATTTTTATTAATAATCTCATTAGCACTTTGAGCCATCAACATCACTAGATGTTTATGAAGATTATTTTTTCCAAGATCAACGGAGAGAAATGCAGTTCGAGCTCTAAGTGGTCATATTACAGTAGGCAAAATTTTAATATCAATTAGAATTGCACAGCTAGAATTTAATTTCAACATGCTTTTTACCTCCCAGAGAAGTTAAAAACAAGTGAGAAAGCGATCAGCTAAGTGTGAAATGGAAAAGAAATCCCAGAAAATGGTAATAGAAAAAGACTATATGTATGCTTATTTTCAACTCCTCGAAGTCTATCTTCGGTTCTGAAGTAAATAAAACTTCTGCAGAAGAAAAAGTATACGCAGCACCCTTAAGAGTAATTTTCATGCTTTCAATTCATTAGTTGATTTAGTTAATGCATTATGGGTAGCACGTTTTGTCTGTTTAGAAAGATTCAAATTTTTATTACAGGTAATTTCTGAGATTGTCTTGTGTAATGCGGCATAATGCCGTGTTGCAGGCTTTCAATGTTCTGCGGTATGAGATTGGACAGAGATACGTTGCTCACAATGACGCATTCAACCCAGCAGAGTATGGTCCACAAAGCAGCCAAAGGGTATAGATTAACAAGACATCAGTATTGGTTTACGATTATCTATTTATTTATTTTTGTTTTTGTTATTATAATTCATATGATATTATTAGATGGAACATGGAGGAGCGCCTAATCATGTCAATTTTATTTCTTTTGATGATTTCGGAAAAGTACTTTTGGTTGGTGTTGTATGCTTGTCTAGTGCACACAGCTTTTTTCAGCATGTGCTAATCTACTCCTTCACAAGAACTCAGTGCTATAGTAAATGACAACGGTAGAGAGCAAAGAAGAAGAAAAGAAATTAGATGCACACAATTTTGAGATTGGCTAAAGCTTACTGCACAGGCTCCCTTCATATTTTCGGCGCACTAGACCTGATCATATTAATCTGTTCACTAAACCCAGGTTTCTTGCTCTTGCAGATTGCTTCATTCCTGCTGTACTTGTCGGATGTGGAGGAAGGTGGAGAAACCATGTTTCCATACGAGGTAAGATCATTTGATTTGTATCCACTGATGACCAGAAAGTGGAATAGGAAGCACACATACGACTTATTTAGAATGTTTGATAATAAGGACTGCCTTCTAATATCATGATCTTCAGAATGGTGCAAACATGGGTGTTGGATATGATTACAAACGCTGCATAGGATTGAAGGTAAGACCACGCCGAGGAGATGGACTTTTGTTCTATTCATTGTTTCCAAATGGAACAATTGATAAGGTAATGGTATTTGTCGAACTCTATTTTGTCTGCCCTGGTGTTCTAGCATGTTTCTATTTAAGGGTAGAATTAGGCAAATTAGAATCTGGAGAGACCGGTTATGCAAAGTGAACTAAAGTTCCATGCTTTCGTGAGAGAGAAACAACCATGGAGCTTGTATTTTCATGCCTTAGTTAATGACAATTTTTTTCCCGGTAACTTTGTATTTTTGTTTCGTTTCCTTGGTGCTCCTCCCATAGAAATTGACTTGAGAGTTGCTCAATTAATGAGGAATTTGAGGGGGATGGAGATGGGGGTAGGCATGCCTCACTCTTTCTTCAATAGCCCTAAAACTCTGAGGTTCATTTACATTAGATTCCATGATCTCAACGTCGAGCATACCTTGACCCACTTGACCATGAAGTACTACTTAAAGTAGTCCATAACATAATATTTTATACATTTTCACCTGTAGAGGTGGAATGAATAAAAGTGTGGGAATTTCCTCCAACTGGGATACTTAATTTTTCTCCATGGGGATTGCATGCCGATTTTGTCCATGTTTGACAAAGTTTTTTGAGACTATAAGTTGGTGGGCCCTACGAAATGTGTAGTTACAAAATGAGTAAAAATTGTAAGTCAACGAAACGTGTGGTTGAAAATAAAATTTGACTAACTTAAAATCTGAAGAGAAAAAGCTTTCACCAAATAAGAGTTATATACATAAAGCCTATAAAAGGTGATATCGGCTAGAACCTAAGACATTTGGTTGACATGATGCCATGTTATGCAATTTTTAAGTTATTATTGAGTTGTTACATTGATCTATTTGGATTTTCTTGTCATGGATTATAATGAAAGGTCATATATTAAACAATGATCTTGCAGACATCACTTCATGGAAGCTGCCCCGTCATCAAAGGGGAGAAATGGGTGGCTACAAAATGGATTGACAATCAAGAGATAGAAAAGTAATACTACCAAAAAAAAACAATTTTGTTCTCTTCCTCGGAAGATATTTATCGCATATTTTGCACGCAATAGTATCAATGGACAAAATTTTAGCTTATTATTTTTTATATTAATGTATCAATTGATGGTTTCTACCATCAATCAGGATTATAATAGGGATTGCTAACAAATTTTGTTTGGGAATTATCTCACAACATACAATTCCTTCATCAAACCAATAACTCACAATTTTCTTTCTATGAGAGAATTGCATAGTGACCAATTTTAAATGTTTTAAATCTTAGAATAAATTTAGCAATGAAAACCAAACGAAATGGAAGAAAATGATTTATATAATCCACCTTAAATTCATTAAGAAAATGCTTAATTTGTTAAGTCATAGTTCGTGTCCAATGAATTAGGTTAAACTCACTATTTTTTTCCTCCATTTTGGAAAATGTGATCTTTAGAGAAAAAAGAAGAAGAAGAAAGAAAAAAAAAACGGGAAGATCCTGTTTGATCCACATTCTTAAAATATGTATTCTTTCAATACTCATTTTCAACAACACAATTTTCAATAAAATAATATCATCCGCAACTTCAAAACTTTTCCTTCTTTTTTAATTACATATTTTTCATCACATCACTGTTTAAAATGTATTCTTTCCTTAAGAATGTACATCAAACGGGGGAAAATCCATTTCATACATAAAGAAAAATGAAAATACATAACAATGACGTGGCACTCGATTCAGACGGTTTCACGGGAATTTCAGTACACTTAAACCACCAGATATATTCTCCAGCGGAGAGAATATCACCGTTTTAAACAAAAGAATCGCCGTGTAACGGATAGTTTTTTCCTTTCACAAAAACAATATTAACTCCAAGAATTTCAATTCAAAAAAATTCAAGAATCGCTCAAACTCATTGATGCTTTTTCGAGTCCCGAAAATATAAATTCGAGTTATATTTTCTGGGATTCTTTTATTTTGGGCTGCAATTTTGTTGGGTATTATTGTCGTCTCTGACAAAGAAACCATCAAGAAATATTTTTGATCCATTAATTAATATTGGGAAATGGATCTTGATTGCATTGAAAAGCAACGCAAGGAGACTTCTTTTGATATCAAATACAGTCCAAAGGAGTCTGTGATATCTGCTTCTAAGCTTGGAAAGGTACACTCTTCATTGTTTTTTTGTATTATTTTTTACTTTTTTATTTTTCCAAGGATTTTTATTAATAGTTATTTGAATTTTTTTTCCCCCAAGATAGGAACTGTGATGTTGTAATAGGTTTTTCATTATAATTTATAGCAATGGATTTTAAAAAGATACGTGAATGAAGAGTTTTGTACTTTTATTTTGTTTCTGTTCCAAGATTTTAAAAAGATACGTGAATTTGAATTAGTCATTTAACAATGAAAACGACTCCAAATTTATTGGGAACAAGTCTTGTTTTGTAGTTGTTGGTTAATCTTAGTGAATTCCTTTATAGATTTGAATTTGAAACGCCTTCCCATTCAGATCAGAAAATTATTTTCATTAACAATATGCAAGAAATTCGAATGCTAAAATGCGAAAAAGAAAACATTACAGATCTATTGATATCTAGCAATATCATATACATATTGAAGTGAAATTTGAAGGGATTGTTTTCATTGTTCTGTTAGTTCAAAATCGTTGCTTATATAAGTAAGGTAGATTTTTATTAGAATAAACTGGCAATTTAAAAGTTCAAATATACACATTTATGAAGCTGCTGATACTTAGATGTATATCTGTGTGATGATTTTTGCTTATGTTAGCAGAGATTCATCAATGAGTTAACTTTGACTTCTCACTTCATTTACTTGAAGTTATATTTGATTCATTGGTATATCTATAAATGAGTAGTTATTCAATTATATATTTGGACAGGTGGTGCACATTCACGTGGAGACTTTATACTTGCTTTTAAGGATAAATTTTTGTATTCAGCTGTTCGTAATTGTGATTGTGAAGATCGGCTAAAATATATTTGAACATGCTAAAATATATGTCTAAAATCAGATATTGGGCATATCTACTTAGGAAATGAACTCATCAAGCGAATTTTGATGAAATTGTTTACAAGAAATTTCATTACCTATGTTAACTTTCAATGTTCTAGTTAATTCTGCGGAAGCATAGCTTACAATGTGTTTTGCGTGGTTTCCATGTCGTGCAGAAAGCCAGAAACTGAGATCAAGGGAAATTGCCACAATGTTTCTTATAATTCTCCAAATACATTTCTTTGCTCGATAACTACTAAAACGCTGAAAGTAGAAATTTAGGCATCGTTTAAGGTTATAGATTTATAAGAATTTAGATTTCACGAAGTATTTAAAGGGGATTGATTTTGTATGCTAACTTCTTCTCGTTCTGTGTTGTCTGATATTGTCCATATGGTACAGAAGAAGGCAACTAAAGATGTTTTGAACAAATGCACATCACAAATTAGAAAGCCTTCACGATGCAAAACTTCACCTCTTAACTGGTTCCCGCGCAAAAAGGGGGACTCCTATTTGGCGAGGAAAATAAAATTGCTACAGGTATTACCATGTATGCTGATTTTTTATTGCAAGCAGTTAAAGTCTTCAGCCAAAGGTTTCACACTTGTGCTTAACACAGGAAGTAGATGGAATGAATTTGACTCTTGATGAGACTCTAGGTGATTCAAATCCACATTACTCTAGAGTTCTAAGAGAAAAAATTGCAATAAGAGAGGCTGCAGAGAAGGCTGTACAAGCTCAAAAGGCTGCAATGGTGGAAGCATCTTGGTGTCGCATACTTCGTGCTGCCAGGTAAGCAACATACTTTCATGATGAACTTAAATTTAAAAAAATGAATCTCTCCTCTCTAACTGCTTTAGCTTTTAGATGAGGTGATTTAATATGGTACTAGAGCATGCAAAGGTCAATAATTTGAGTCTTACCGCTGCTTGTTAATAAAATTGAACACTGGTCAGGCATTTGATGGAAAATGAATCTGGCTTGTATATGATGAGGTGTATCGAAAACAAAATTTAGTTAAATAAATATGTCCCTCTCAAACGGCTTAAGCTTTTAGAGGAAGTGAGCCGAGTGGCTTAACATCTATATAAAGATATATCTTCTTTTGTTTTACTGAAATTTATTTTCCCTTTGACAGCATTGAAAGTAAAGAAGCAGATGCTCAGTTGTCAAAAGCTGAAAAATGTGCAGCTGAGGCATTTGAAGCTGCGACAACAGTTGGGGTAATCATGAATGACATACCAGATTGTGCAAAGCGTTACGGGATAGAAACAACATCTTCTAAAGGAAGAGGATCTACCACGCATACTGTTACAGCAACTTTTGAAACTGCATTCGAGGTGGATAAACAAGTAGCTGCCGCAGTTAAAGCAGCATTTGTTAAGCTAGCAAATTTCCCTTCGATCAACAAAGATGAATTTACTGAGTTGCTGACCAAAATCAGTCAGAATCCTGATATAGATGAATATTGTCAAGAGTCTACAGAGTTCACTTCAGAATTTAAACCCATACCTGGAAAAGAGCTGGAAGGAATGTGCGAGGAGAAATGTGGTTCTGAAAGGAGGAAGTGCAAGAAGAGACAAGTGGGTGACAAATTCAATAAAGCTAGTCTTGTCGAGATGATGCTGGAAAGGCTTAGATTGTTGGAAGAAAAGGAACTTGCTTCTCTAGCCACTATAGTGGCAACTTGTGGGCTAAATGCTGCTTTAGCTGAAGCAGAAAACACCAAACAAGGTACTTTACAGGATCTTCGGAAGTCGTCTGTTGAGCAAAGCAAAATGTCCTCCAACGGAAGGACCATGAGGAACTCCAATGTACATGGGCAGACGAAGAGCACTGAAGTTGAACTGCCTAGCCTAGACAAGTTCCTGGTGAAGCGCTTGACAAGACTCGAAAGAGAGGTATTGGAAGCCAAAAATGCCCGAAGAAATGAAGCAACCAAAGGATGTAATCCAAAGCTAGATAAATCTGAAGATAAGAAGCTTTCTTCAGAAAATGAGAAAGACACTGACAAGGCAGCTGTAAATAATGATCAACTAACCAAAATGAATGGCGAGAAATCGGAAAAGATGATTACAGTACCAGTTAACTGTGGAAAACAAGACTTTTCAGAAGTTCCTACTCTAGATAAGGTTTTGGTGAAACATTTGTCCAGACTTGAAACGGTGGTGCAGGAAGCAAGGAGCAGAAAAACTAGTGATGGAGGAGGTTTAATAGACAAAGAAAACATGGAGCTGAACAAAATTGGGGATAAAAATGTAGACCCAAATTTGTTGGTTGACGAAACATTATCAAAGGCAGAAGTATCATCATTTCAAGATGAAAAGGATGGAAGTAAAGAGGCAGAAAATAACCTTGATAAGATTGTTGTTGAACCAGATCATTTGTTGCAAAGGAAAAGAAAGGAAAGACCGTCGTTGAGAAGTAACATTGGAGTTTTGAGGCACCAAAGAGAATATGGAGGAAATGGTTCCACAAATTATGAAAGTTTAGATAAAGTTTTAGTGAAGCATGAATCGAGGCTGGAAAGAGAGAAGACGAGACTTCGTACAGAAGAAGATACTAGGATGAAATTGAAGAGGAAGGACACAGATAGAGAATCTGAGAGCAGTCTAAGCAGTTTGGATCAAGTTCTAGTTAAGCGCAAGTCCAGACTTGAAAGGGAGAAAATGACTGTTGCTGAGGTGCAAGACGATCATATTAAACATCCAGTTTCTCGTCGAGAGGCTAGGGAGAGAGAGTTGCGGGAAGCATGGGGAGGCTTGAGCTTGGGAAACTCAATACGGCCTCATGTCTCTAGGCTTGAAAGAGACAAGGCAAGTACTCTACTCTTGTTATGCTTGATTCTATATGTCATAATGCATTCATGCTTTTATTTAACCATAGCTGAATTTCTTTTAGCAAACTCGATACAGCCTAGTGTCTCTAGACTTAAACGAGCAGGGCAAGTTCTCTCGTTTGGCTAGATCCTACATGTCATAATGAATTATTGTTTGTTTTTGCTTTGCCATTGTCAAACTTCACTTAAATTTCGTTCCGGAAACTTGATACAGCCTCATGTCTCTACACTAAAACGGGACAAAACAAATCATTTCATTTTCTATGTGTCAAATACGTTGTTTATGTTCTTGATTTACTTACGTTGCCTTTTCTTTTTCCTGTGATATTTATATTCTTACTTTTAGGCTGCGTGGATTAAAGCTGAAGAAGAGGAAAGGAGGAGGGCATTAAAGGAACAAATGTGAGGGTTCAGAACCATTTTGTAATGTTTTCAAGATAAAGTCAGTCACTGAGAGTTGTGACACTTATTTTAACAATTGTTTATTCACAACAGTCTTACATTGCTAAAGATTTTCGATTTTATTTCTCGATCACATTTTCAATGAAGCTCTGTGTATCATTCTATTCTTCTTTACTTTTATGGCTCAGTGTGGACAAGAAATCCGTTTCGATGTATTTGCTTGCCCTAAATATCACTTCATTGAACCGTTGACAGCTTAACCTTAAATTATTAGAAGCAGGTTTACCTAAAAAGTAAAAATTCATCGATTTTGAACTTCCATTTTTTCCCTCTCTTACTCTCCTCCCATATATAACATAATCTCAACTCCATTCTCGCTCCATCTTTCACATACACACGCTCAAAATTGGCTTTTGGTTCTTTCCTATACTTTGCCATATCCTCCATTTGTTCTCCTCCACTATGTCCACCAACTTCAAAGGTAAGCACATGATTCTAAGTGACTTGTAAGTTCTTGCTTTATTATTAAACTTGAAAGTTACTTGCTCTACAAGAACGGAAAGACTTACTTTTGAGTTACTTTTAATCTTAAGGTTTAAGCTATGATTCAACATAGTATCAAAGCAGAGGACTTTTTGTATCTAACAACGAACCCAATAAAATGGTTAAAAATGATTTATGTGGACAACTTCTAATTTTAGAAGTGTCAAGTTGAAGCCAGCCCTGGTTACTTCTTCACCTAATAATGGATCGGACAAAGTGGCTAAAAATAATTCAGATAGTCGATTCTAATTTTGAAAGTGTCAAATTGGCCGAACTGGGTTGGCCTTATAACGGTCTAGACTGGCATGACACAAAATGACAAGGCTTGATTTTTCATTTTTTTGTTATATTGTCCAATCTCATATGATTAAAAATTAATGCAATTTCGAAACAACAAATTTAATGAACGTGAGTGGAAAGTCAGGCGTTTGTGCTGTGCGGATTTAGATGCTAATCATCACTAGTGCTGATGACGAGTACTTTAAATGACAGTACATCATCATTGTTGATGACTATCAGTATTTGCCATCCTCTAACAATAAGATTGCAATTTATGATAACATATTATATTTATATTGAGATGTGAAATTGAATGTGATAAATCGTACATTGTATAAATATTAATCTATTTATAAGGAATCGAATTACGATTCTTAACTAGCTTGATCTGTTTAGATGACATCACATATCTTAATAGATGTTAGGTTTGTATATTAAAGATTAGAACATGTGACTTCGAATTAATCAACAATTTAGCCCCTATTTGGTGAGGATTAAAATTAGATTTTTTAGTAGATTTTGATAAAAGTTAATGAAATGTGCGGTTGGAAAGTTGCGGGACTCATAAAATATGTGATTGAAATTAAATGTTGATTTTAAATTAGATTAAAATTTAGATTTTAATCCGTGCCAAACATGGCATAATAGTGGATGATGATTTAAATAAAGATTCACCACCTAGAAGGAGAGACAATTAACAAGCAAAACCAAACCAAAACAATAAACTGGAGCATTAAAAAACACCGACAATGTAGACGTAGTGCTCTGTTAGGGAGTTTTGCGCTATGATTTGACGGTTGGGGATCTTTTTGCCTATTTTCCTTTTTAACTTCAATTTTCTATTAATTATCTCAATTTCTCCTCACTAATAGATTCTGTAAAAAAACACCCTGAAATTTAAGGAAAAGACAATTTTGCCCTTCTCTCAAATTAATAAATAAAATAAAACAAAGAAAGAAAGAAAGAAAGAGAGATTCGTCGTTCTCTAGTTTTCACGAATATGCTTATCCTCCTCATCCCCACCCCAATTGACCCCATGCCACCACCAACTTCTACATGTGAATTTGGTGGTAAAGTTACGGTCTCTTGGAAGTTGTCAATAGTGCTAACTACTACAATTTTTTACAAATGAATCTTTATTCCTTCCTACACCTTTAATTTCAATTTCGTAGAGGCCATTCTTAATTAAAGAAATATCAATGTTACATTTTGTTAAATAGGTATGGTTCCATAGGGAGCCATTATTTAGTTTGCAGCTTAGCCCTTGTTTGGTGGCCTATAATTGTAAAAAATTATGTTTTGAATAATATTTTTTTGATAATGTGTAGTTAAAAAGTAGGAAAAAGTTTTAAGTTTACGTGTAGAATATTTTATTGTGTGAATGTGTGGTTGAAAATTAGTATGAAAAATAAATTAAAGTAAACTAAAAACAACCGAACATGGACTTAATGGAGTCAGGTACATACGCTCTTTTTAATCTTTATTTTACAACCCATTTTTCTTGATTTCTTTATCTTTCTATTCACGATAATACTTCTAAAGGAACTTCTTAATTTATTCATTTTTTCTATTTATGATTGTTCTTCTTGGGGAAATCCAGGGACGGATGTGGGGTGGGGGTGGGGGTGGGGGGGGGCTGTAGCTCCCCCAGCCTCCCCCAACTAAATTTTTTTTAGTTAGAAATTTTTTTTTTTATATCTTTTTTTTTTTACGTATTAGTCCGGCCTGTAATTCGATCCTGGATCCGTCTTTGGGGAAATCTATGCAGTTGAAGAGCCACTCGAAATATTTTAGGTTTACATTGTTGTCTTTAGTTTGTTTCACGCTTCACAATAATCATCTCCGATGCACTTTATAAATTGACATTCAAATGACAAATAAAGTTGAAAGTGCGATATTTGTTTCTTTTTTAAAGTATGCTAATAAAATATTTAGGCAGAAATTGTCATCGAGCCCAATATGTAAAATTAAAAGAAAATTGAGGATAAAAATATGATAAAAAATTAGGTTGTGAATATAATTATTAGAATCATGCTAGGTGTACAACATTTTTTTACAATGTTGGTTGACAATCATATTTGTCAAAATCAC